>CALYLW010002424.1:0-49853 GCA_944989445.1 Ampullaceana balthica
GCGTGAGGGTGTGGGGGTGTGGGGTGGGGTGGGGTGGGGTGGGGGGAGGGGAGAGGGGGGGGGTGGGGGTGGGGCGGGGGGGTGTGGGGGGGGCGGCGAGTGAGTGGGGTGGGGAGGGGTGGGGGGGGGGTGTGGGGAGAGAGAGGGGGGGGTGAGAGGGGTGAGTGTGGGGGGGGGGTGAGGGGGGGGGGTGCGTGAGGGGGGGGTGTGGGGTGAGCGAGAGTGTGAGTGAGTGGGGGGGGTGGGGTGGGGGGTGAGCGGTGAGTGGGGAGGGGGGGAGAGCGAGTGGGCGAGGGTGTGGGAGAGGGAGTGGAGTGATGTGTGTGCGTGAGCTGGGGTGGGCGTGTGAGTGGGAGGGGGTGCGGGGGAGAGAGGGGGAGGGGTGAGAGGGGAGGGGGGCGTGAGGGGAGGGAGGGGGGGGTATGTAAGGGAGGTAGTATAGTTGATAGGGGATGTGGTGTAAGTCTGGAGTGTATGGGGGAGATGAAACACTTAATGCAGGCGAGCTAGAGGTTGCGATGGTGGGCGACGAGTGCAGAAAGGGGGGGTCAAGGGGGGGGGGGATGTATGGGTGGGGTGATGGATGGTTGGGGAGACATGTATAGTACGGGCAGTGCTGGGGGAGGAGGCAGGATAGGGGACGGGGCCCCACCACACCTCACCTTCACTCTTAATTCCAACAAGTTATATATCTCACTAACTGACCGCAATCCAATCTACTTCCCTACCTCCCACACACCCCCCCTCCCTCCCTACCCCATCACATCCCCAACACAAAATACCCATTAAACCATCAGTCATTCCCTAATTAATAAATAGTTCTACCCATTAAAACACGACTTCATCCCTATAGTTAGTTAAATACTTATAATCGAAACCCGCCTTAACAATACCCACGCCCCTCCTCTCCCCTCTCCCAAATCAATACCCCATATATCCCCTCCAACAAACCAACAACAACTCCATCAAACACACACCCCATCTTCACCCTTATCTCCGACCCCACAAACAAACCTCAAAACCCCCTCAAAACTTCCCTCTAAAGCCCTTAAATAAAACCACCCCACCTTACCAACACTCCCAAACCTCACCCCCACCCCACCCTTCTTCCTCCCTCCTCCCACCTCTTCCTCTAACCACATCACACAGACAAAGCAGCGATTCCCCGCATACAACTGCCCCTCAACTAATATACCCATTAAAAGACCAATACAATTCCCACTAGTCAAACCCAATGACAAGACCTCCCACCCCCCACCCCCACAAACAACAAAGCGGCGGTCCTGATCGCGACCCTCCGCCCATCGTTGCTCCTGCTCTGTATCTCTCGCGGCGCGCGCTCCCTCCCTCTCGCGTCGCTGTTGCGCAATGTGCGCGCTCCCTCCTCGCTTATCCCCGCGCTCTCCGGTTTTTGTTCTCGCGCTCACTCGCGCGCGGCAGGGGTCCCCACCGTCTTACTCCCCGCGCTCTCACTCCCTCGCGCTCCCGCCCACCCTCCCGCCCCCTCGCTTCCGCTCCCCCACAGTCCCCCACTCTCTTCTCCCCGTTACCTCTCTCACGTTTCTGGTCCCCACTCTGCCTCTCGCTCACCATGTCCGCACCCCAAGCGCGGCATCTCCCGCACTCTTTCGTTATCCTCAATAAACGTCCTCTCTCACCGTCGTTGGACCCCCTATCGCTCCTTCTCAACGCACCCCCGCCTGGACCCCAAGCGCAGGAATCTTCGCGCACTTATTTACCACATACAGCGACCTGCATACCCCCCCGATATCCTATCACCCCACTTTACGCTTGCTAGGTCTGGCAAACGCTCTACCCCATCCTATACGGCCTCTTTACTCCCCTACCGGGCCCACACCCTGCGGTGCGATCTAGCGCAGGGTCCCTCGAACCATCCCCGCCCCAAACCCTGCATACCCCCCCCACACCACCAAACCCTACACCCACCCCCACCCCCCCCCCACCCCCCATACACCCCTCCCGCCCCCTACACCCCCCACCCCCCCACACCCACACCCACCCCACCACCCCCCCCCCCCACCCCCACAACACCCCACCCCCACCCCCCCACCCCCAAACAAACCCCCCACCCCCCCCCCATCCCCCCCACCCCCACACCCCACCCCCACCCCCCCCCACCCCCAACCAACACCATCACCCCCCCCCACCCCCCCCACCCCCCCAACACCCCACCCCCACCCCCCCACCCCCCCCCACCCCCAACACACCCCACCCCCACCCTCCCCACCCCCAACAAACACCACCCCCACCCCCCCATCCCCCCCTGCCCGCCAAAACCCCCCACCCCCATCACAACCCCCCACCCCCCAACCAAACACCCACAACCAACACAATCACACACCCCCCCCCCCACCCCCACCACCCCCCACCCCCCCCACACCCACCCCCCCCCCACCACCCCCCCCCACCCCACACCCCACCCCACCCCCCCCCCACCCCACCCCCCCCCCACCCCCCCCACACCCCCCCCCACCCACACCCCCCACCCCCCCCCCACCCCCCCCCACACCACCCCACCACACCCCCCCCCCACCCCACACCCCCCCCCCACCCCACCCCCCCCACCCCACCCCCCCCCACACCCCCCACCCCCCCACACCCCCCCCCCACCACCCCACCCCCCCCCACCCCCCCACCCCCCACACCCCCCCCCACCCCCCCCCACCCCCCCCCCACCCCCCCCACCCCCCCCACCCCACCCCCCCCCACCCCCCCCCACCCCACCCCCCCCCACACACACCCACCACACCCCACCCCCCCACACCCCCCACCCCCCCCCACCCCACCCCACCCCCCCCCCACACCCCCCCCCCACCCCCCACCCCCCACCCCCCCCCACCCCCCCACCCCCCACCCCCCCCCCACCCCCCCACACCCCCCCCCCACACCCCCCACCCCACACACACCCACCCCCCCCCCACACCCCCCACACACCCCCCCCACCCCCCCCCCACCCCACACCCCCCCCCCACCACCCACCCCACCCCCCCCACACACCCCCCCCACCCCCCCCCCACCACCCCCCACCCCCCCCACCCCCCCCCACACCCCCCCCCACCCCCCACCCCACCCCCCCCCCACCCCCCACCCCCCCCCCCACCCACCACAACACCCCCACCCCCACCCCCCACCCCTCTCCACACCCCACAACACCTACCCCACCCCTCCACACACACCCCCACTCACCCACACCACAAACACTACACACCCCAACCACACCCACACCCCCCACACCCCACACCACCCACACACCCCACCCCCCACCCCACACCCCCCACCACAACCCCCACATACCTCACAACCCCCAACCCACACCCACACACACACACACCACCCCACAACCCCAAACCCTCACACACAGTACACATCATTCAACACACCCCCACCCCCCAATCAAACAACCAACACTCACACCTCAACACCATACATCCACAAACACACACCCTCAAATCACCCTAACCACAACACACACCATCATATTTCACACCCTATACTACTCTCTACCCCACAACACCAAAAACCACTATTGACTTTCTACACCACCCTCCAAACCATCCCACCTCTAAACACCCCAAACACCTACACCCATTTCAACTCACTAACTAAACCACACAGCCACAATAACCTATCTACACACACATCCCCAATCACCATCTACTAATCTTATCACACCACCAACACCCCACAATCACACCACCTCACAACCCCATCAAACACACCATCACCCTAACCCACACCACCTACTCAACCCATCCACACACTACCCTCAAAACCCACAACATACATCCCACAAATCCCCTCCTAACACTAACAACACCCCCCATACACCCCTCAACCCCACACAACACACACACAAAACAAACCACACCACCACAACCACCAAAAACTAATCCCCACCACCCCTCCACCCTACATAACTCACCATGACACCAATCACCATTTCTAAACTTACCATGACACCAATCCAATCACCATTTCTACACTCACAATGGCACCAATCACCCATTTCTACTCTCACACAACGACATCAATTACCCAATCTGCACTCACCACAACACCAATTACCATTTCTGCACTCACCACAACACCAATTACCATTTCTGCACTCACCACAACACCAATTACCATTTCTGCACTCACTATGACACCAATTACCATTTCTACACTCACAATAACACCAATTACCATTTCTAGTCTCACCATGACACCAATCACGATTTCTACACTCATCATGACACCAATCACAATTTCTCAAATCACAGTGACACCAATCACCATTTCTAAAATCACCATGACACCAATCACCATTTCTACACTCACCATTACACCAATCACCATTTCTACACTCACTATGACACCAATCACCATTTCTACACTCACCATGACACCAATCACCATTTCTACACTCACCATGACACCAATCACCATTTCTACATTCACCATGACACCATTCACCATTTCTACTCTCCCCACATCACCAATGACCATTTCTAAAATCACCATGACACCAATCACCATTTCTACCCTCACCATGACACCAATCACCATTTCTACACTCACCATGACACCAATCACCATTTCTAAACTCACCATGACACCAATCACCATTTCTACATTCACCATGACACCATTCACCATTTCTACTCTCCCCACATCACCAATGACCAGTTCTAAAATCACCATTACACCAATGACCATTTCTAAACTCACCATGACACCAATCACCATTTCTACCCTCACCATGACACCAATCACCATTTCTACACTCACCATGACACCAATCACCATTTCTACACTCACCATGACACCAATCACCATTTCTAAACTCACCATGACACCAATCAGCATTTCTACCCTCACCATGACACCAATCAGCATTTCTACCCTCACCATCACACCAATCACCATTTCTACCCTCACCATGACACCAATCACCATTTCTACACTCACCATGGCACCAATCACCATTTCTACACTCACCATGACACCAATCACCATTTCTACACTCACCATGGCACCAATCACCGTTTCTACACTCACCATGACACCAATCACCATTTCTACACTCACCATGACACCAATCACCATTTCTACACTCACCATGGCACCAATCACCATTTCTTCACTCACCATGACACCAATCACCATTTCTACACTCACCATGGCACCAATCACCATTTCTACACTCACCATGACACCAATCACCATTTCTACACTCACCATGGCACCAATCACCATTTCTACACTCACCATGACACCAATCACCATTTCTAGACTCACCATGGCACCAATCACCATTTCTAAACTCACCATGACACCAATCACCATTTCTACACTCACCATGACACCAATCACCATTTCTACACTCACCATGACACCAATCACCATTTCTACCCTCACCATGACACCAATCACCATTTCTAAACTCACCATGACACCAATCACCATTTCTAAACTCACCATGACACCAATCACCATTTCTAAACTCACCATGACACCAATCACCATTTCTTAACTCACCATGACACCAATCACCATTTCTAAACTCACCATGACACCAATCCAATTACCATTTCTACACTCACTATGACACCAATCACCATTTCTACACTCACCATGACACCAATCACCATTTCTACACTCACCATGGCACCAATCACCGTTTCTACACTCACCATGACACCAATCACCATTTCTACACTCACCATTACACCAATCACCAGTTCTACACTCACCATGACACCAATCACCATTTCTACACTCACCATGACACCAATCACCATTTCTACACTCACCATGACACCAATCACCATTTCTACACTCACCATGACACCAATCACCATTTCTACATTCACCATGACACCATTCACCATTTCTACTCTCTCCACGACACCAATGACATATATACCCGTCACCACATCTCCATGCTAACATTCACAAGTGAGATTCGCTGATTCTAGAAGTGTTTTTCTTCTAAAGTAACAAAACAAAAATACCTTATTGAAAGAATGCTATTACATGTTGGTTTGTTGAGCATTAGATTACACAAATATTAGAGTTTCCTTGACCTCCAGCCCCCTTGCTTTCCACAAAACATCTTACTTGCCAACGAACTCTGTTTATACCTCTACTTAACAAATACATTTCAAGTAACCTACCACGAAGAGATCTATTTATGGTAAGATATTTCTCTTTATTTATGGGTGGAAGTTGGTCTATTTCTGTAGAGCCATTAACCTGCACGTCCCATACACCATTGTTATGCCAAACACTGAGAGGTTCCTGGCATCAAACTGGTCCATTTGAATAATCTTGACATACGACGATCCCCAACTGGCCAAAGAGGTGACGTGCTGTAGGCCAATGAGATTCAAAGATAGAAGGGAAAAACAGGGGGAAAAACTTACTTTAAGTATGGAATCAGAAGATATGTTAGTTCTTGATCTCAAACACTGTAGCTGATGACGTGGCTAGTCTTAGGCTTGACCTTTTAGTTTAGTACCCGGATGTGGGACAGACATTACTGGAGTTAGTTATGTTTTTTTGGGGTTTTTTTAAAACTATATATTGCACATGTAATGGGATGTTTTACACACATTAAATAAGAGTGAGATTCAGGACTTACAGCATTGTAAGCTATTGTAATTATGCATGTTGTCAGGAGTATACAAATCTTTTGGAACAATTATTACCGAAACAAATTACTTATTCTTTTGTAAACTGAGTTAATTTATGAATCTTTGAAAATGAAATCTAACATGAAACATACAAATGTTTGTATTCATTGATACCAGCACTGAATATTTCCGTCATAAGAATAACATTTTATACTCAGATGGACTACGAACTGAAAGTTCCACTATGTTATGGTGAACTGTAAATCTGAATTGTAAATTAATACATGTACAGTGAAAAAAAATAATCTAAAAATTAGGGCTGCGGAAATTATCGATTAATCTCTAGATTAATCGTTAAAAATTTTATCGATTAAATATCGATTAAAATAATTTTAATCGATAAAAATTCGATTAAAATTTAAGAAAATATTTATAATATTTTTTAAAAATTTTTAGTAATAAATAATAAATTATTAATAATTAATAATAATTTATATATATTTTTTTACGTACAAACATCTCCGCGTAATATTAAAATTTATTTTATTAATGTATGTTGACCGGCAGACGTCAATTATAAAATGTCTGACAGCCAGAGCCGTCTTTACACCATTTTGGGCCCCCGGGCAAAAATATAGTGTTTGGGCCCTTCCCCCGCAGGAATAAAAAATGAATATACATAATATATATAAATAAACATATTCCCATGGGGCCCATATGCTCGTGGGCCCCCGGGCAAATGCCCAACGGGCCTATGCGTTAAGACGGCCCTGCTGACAGCATCAGCGCAGTTAAATTTAAACATATAACTAGAAAGTTGAGCAAATATGTTGTTTTTAAGCTAACTGCGGATGGCAAAGTCGAAGATGGTGAAAACATTTTCTGTGTCCACTGCCATAAACAATTCTCTTTTAAAGGATCAAATACATCGCTGACGTACCACCTTCAGCACAAATCAAGTATCAACACATTGTCATGAAATTTAGTTCAAAATATTCTTAATTTTCAATGTCCGTGAGAAATGTTCAGTTTAATGACGTCATAAATTTCTATTTTTGGTTTTAATCGAAATTATCGATTAATTAATCGATAATTTTTCAAAAGTTAACGATTAAATTTAAATTAATCGATAACAGCCCTACTAAAAATCGTTTACTCTATTATTTGAAACACATAAAATGTATCAATCAGCGTTCAAGAGCAGTAATCTATCTATCTATATATATAATTCTCTTCGTGGTCGGACCCTGCGAGGCAACAAGAAGTTGCATGTGCAACAGATACTAATTTTAGAAAGCAGCGCACCAAATTACTGCACCAATGCATCAAAAGGTGTGCAAATTAAATATGCGCTGTAAAAAAAAATTATATGACGTCATTGTTTTCGCTGATATTTTAATTTTGTAAAAAGGGAACAATGTAAAAAGAGGATTTGATGATGGTTAATTATAACATCAAAAAACAACCCCTATTATAAAATACTTTGTGTGCATTTCAGACAGTTTAATATTTCGTATTGATCAAACAAGGACAAGTTAGTTGGGCTTTTGAAAAAGGTCGGCGCCGTAGGCGCCCTAAAAAAGTGCATTAAAGGGGTAAAAGAACTCTCCATGAGCAAGTCTGCGGCGTATGCTACGCCGCGGGGCGTCTAGTATTTCTTAATTTTTGAATGCTGTCTTTCTCACAATTCATTATCTTATTGTATCCATTGTTTTACACTCAACACATAGCTGCAAAAACCTCGGCGATTATTCTCCACAAATTTTTGTCACGTCTTTTTTCTGCTTTGAATGCTGTTATTCTTCTGTTTAGCACTAATTAGAATTTGTGTGTTGACTGGAGAGGAATGCTAAACAAAAACTAGTCATTAGTTTGTTAAGGTGATTAGTTTCTTAAGGTGATTAGTTTGTTAAGGTGATTCGTTTCTTAAGGTGATTAATTTCTTAAGGTGATTAGTTCTTAAGGTGATTAGTTTCTTAAGGTGATTAGTTTCTTAAGGTCATTAGTTTCTTAAGGTCATTAGTTTCTTAAGGTCATTAGTTTCTTAAGGTCATTAGTTTCTTAAGGTGATTAGTTTCTTAAGGTGATTAGTTTCTTAAGGGTGATTAGTTTCTTAAGGTCATTAGTTTCTTAAGGTCATTAGTTTCTTAAGGTGATTAGTTTCTTAAGGTGATTAGTTTCTTAAGGTGATTAGTTTCTTAAGGTCATTAGTTTCTTAAGGTGATTAGTTTCTTAAGGTCATTAGTTTCTTAAGGTGATTAGTTTCTTAAGGTGATTATTTTCTTAAAGTGATTAGTTTCTTAAGGTGATTAGTTTCTTAAAGTGATTAGTTTCTTAAGGTGATTAGTTTCTTAAGGTGGTTAGTTTCTCAAGGTCATTCGCTTCTCAAGGTCATTCGTTTCTCAATAACTAACGTAACGAGGACTGGGTGAGGGCATCATTGACTAATAACTTTTTGGTTGTTTTGGCGTTATCAAGGCGCTTTTCTCTCCTAGGAAGTGGAAAGGACCCACAACTACACTAATTCTTAAACGGAAGCGATAAATACTAGCTAAGGAACGTTTAAAGTGAAATAATGAGAAAGCCTTTAAAATATATGCTTTAAATAATGATGAAGTAAATTGTTAAAAAATTGCATTTAAATATTTGCTAAAGAGTACAGAGTAGTAGTACATGTTGGATTTGAATGTTGGAATTTCATAGATTTTCAGTTTGATTTTTTTTTCAGGTCGTTTTTGGGGTTGGGGGGGGGGATTCATTTTTATTTTTGGACATTTATTTGGCATGGATGATCATTTGATATCAATATTTATGTTAGTTAATTGATATAAATATTTATTTTAGCTAATTGATATAAATATTTATGTTATTTAATTGATATAATATATATCAATATATATATATTGATATATATAATCAGAATGATATCAGAAAGAGCCATATAGGTCAAGGCATAATTGTACTTTTGCTTTATAGACTACAGTAAGGCCTTTGATAAAGTTCAACACAACCAACTGATCGACATGTTGGAGAATATACACATAGACGGTAAATATCTGAGAATCATAAAGAACATATATTGTCAACAATCAGCTGCGATAAGGGTCGACCAGAGGATCGGCAGCTATCAAGAAATCCAGCTGGTGGGTGAGACAGGGATGCGTGATGTCACCAGACCTCTTTTCACTATACAACGAAAACATAATGAAACATATTGAGGGCCTTCCTGGAATATCTGTGGGAGGTTACAATTTGAAAAATTTTGAGATACGCGGATGACACAGTGCTAATTGCAAAGAGCGATGAAGAACTACAATGATTGTTGGACAAAATAGTTAAGGATAGTGCAAACAAAGGCCTATGTTTGAACAAAACAAAAACAGAAGTAATGGTAGCATCCAAAAAGAAAACCAAACCAGAATGTAGATTAGTAGTAGATGGAGAAACATTAAAACAAGTCACCAAATTTAAATATCTGGGAACAATGTTGACCTCAGACGGAAGATGCACAATTGAGCTTAAAAACAGAATAGCACAAGCCAAAGCAGTATTCAATAAAATGAAGAATCTCCTGACCAACAAATCCATATCAATGGAAGTGAGGAAAAGAGTGTTTCAGTGCTACATCGAACCAGTTTTATTTTATGGATGTGAAGCCTGGACAGTCACAAATGAATTACAGAAACGTTTGGAAGCCTGTGAAATTTGGTTCTTTAGGCCGAATGTTAAAATTACCATGGACGGAGAAGAGGCGTAACGAAGAGGTTCTAAAAGAAGTAGGCCAGACAAGGAAAATTCTGTCTAACTTCAGAAAGAGACAATCCAGATTTTTTGGACACGTCATGAGGCAATGCAGGCTGGAACACATGGTAACAACAGGAAAGATCGAGTGCAAAAGGGATCGAGGCAGACAGAGAGAAAAGATGCTGGATGGGCTGACAAGATGGCATGGGGAACAATCACCAGCGGAGCTTATTGGCAAAACCAAAGACAGAGTCCTGTGGAGAGGCATGACCGCCTACGCCTCTGGCACGGCACCTGATGGATGGATGGAATTGATATAAATATTTATGTTAGTTAAATGGAGAAAGAAATGAAGCTACACTAACAAAACAATCCTGCAACAAAACAATTTTTAAAAAATTAACAATCGTCTGGCTCAGAGGCGTCATTAGGGTTGGTGTCACTCAGGGCTCCCCCCCCCCAGTGACGCAACTCGTCTGGCTCAAGTTGGTTGGAAGTCAAAGCTCACTTTCGTTAATGTTAAGGTGAAACAATTCATCTTCTTTCAAATGATCGAATGATGCAAGATTGAGAGGTTAAGGTGTTTGCTAGTTTAGAGTAGGAAAACTATGGAAGATATTCACCTTTATGACGTCTATGTGAATCATTCGGTTGTTTTCATCAGATCCTTCAACAATCACCCTTTCAGCAGTCACTCTGTCACCATTTCAGCAGTCACTCTGTCACCATTTCAGCAGTCACTCTGTCACCATTTCAGCAGTCACTCTGTCACCATTTCAGCAGTCACTCTGTCATCATTTCAGCAGTCACTCTGTCACCATTTCAGCAGTCACTCTGTCATCATTTCAGCAGTCACTCTGTCACCCTTTCAGCAGTCACTCTGTCACCATTTCAGCAGTCACTCTGTCACCATTTCAGCAGTCACTCTGTCACCATTTCGCCAGCCACCAGTGTACTAGTCACCAAACTTATTTTAAATAGAAAAGTTGTGTTTATTACGTGTTGGTTCATCTCTGTACTTCCCTGTATAGCTACAAGGTAACTTGGATGTTCAATTAAACGTTTCATCAGGTCGTGTTTATGACGCACTATCACAGGTGAGTTGTTTTAATGACGTCTATGTGAGACCTGATCAGACAAAAGCAATTAAATCCCTGGCCTACCTCACAGCTCAGGGTTTCAACAAGCGACCCCCTTCTACAATGTTGTTGTAAACAGTTTTATATGAGATCACCCGCTATTAAATGGAAACTAGAAAACCACCGAAAAAGAAACAATAAATATTTCCTCAAATTTCCTAGATTCTAAGTAAGTCAACAGATACATTGAAAAACAAGAAATAAAAACTCGAATGAGTATTTAAACGAAATTTCCAACAAGGAATTTCAGAATTTTTATCAAGGGAAATCATTCTAGATTAAAATGGAAGTCGATTCAAACAAATAATTCTGAAACTAAACACAATATGACGTCATATACCCTCACGCTACATCACACCAACAATGTGTCAATATAAAGCGCACCACGCAACAATCTAACATAAGCATTCACAAAGCGTGAAAACCCCATTAACTGTCATTCTAGATTACATTAAATGTCATTTCAAATCAATAATTTTGAACTAAACAAAACAATGGCTTTCAAAAATTGCTTCTAAAATTACCAGAGTCGAACGAATGCAAAATTTTAAAGCATTCCTTCTCAAACATTGTTCTAAATATTATTAGCTATTGTTTGACATTTGTTTCAACCCGATAGATTTACGGTTGGCGAGAAATTGACAAAATACTGTTATTTTTTCGGGTTTTTTTATTTTCCAGGAAATCCAGTAAACCTTTTCGGTATTTTTTTGGCCGTTGCACATCCTTGGGACCTCATTAGCATATTTGCAAAGATCCGAACCCTCTATCTGGTATGGTTCAGGAGGAGTTGCATGTGCAAGCGTTACAGACATTTCGAATTTATAAACGCAATTTTTCCAAGGGAAATTGCGTTCGAAAGGAAAAAAATGCAGTATCGTATATACTCGTTCTAAAGTCGATATTTTTTGGACAAAATCTTGAAGTTGGGGGGGGGGTCGGCTTATGAGCGGGTCATAGGTGATTTCTGCATGGATATTGAATATCCATGTTGTTATTGTAGATCATCAAGGTCCTTTTCTACATTCTACAAAATTCTACTGCTCTACTAGAATACAAGAAGCTATAATATATTATTAAACATCTGCACTTACCTTATTGAATCATTTTATTTATTTTTGTGAAGGTTTTAATAAATTGTTTTACCATTTTTTTTCAAAAAACGAATTTTAATATACACGCGCTGTCGCCACTGTTAACCAAAGATTTTGTTTATATGTTTTTTTTAAATACCGCTAACTCTTGCCTAACAAAGAGCACAAAGACAAAGATAGGCAGTACAAAATAAAAAAATATATATATAAAAAAACAATCAAATGACCGATTTGGCTTGTAGTTTTAAAAAAATCTGTACCATTTTGTTTACGCTGTACTATTATTTTTGGGGTGTTGGGCTTTCTAGCAAGGTATACACTTTTAATACTTATCTCTTCCAAAAGAGGGGGGGGGGTCGGCTAATGAACGAACGGGCTATAGAACGAGCATATACGGTAATTTATTTTCAGCCGTCAAAAAACCACAATAAATTCCTCAATGTGAATAGAAGAAATGTCGTGTCAAATCTCAAAGAAGTACGAGTTTTAGGGACTTAAGGATGGAAACAGAACGTCAAGAAATTAGTGTGTATAACTTATAAAAAATAAAAACGTTTAAATTATACTATTTTTTTTCTAAATCGTGCCACTAAAATTGTAGATCTGAAAGCGCTCTGATATTAAAGTCTTATATTTTAATATTGACCAATAATGTGGAGTTATTTCAAAAATGCGCCACGCTGTTAAACGTTTTAAAATATTATTGTTCTTTCTTAATTTGGAATTCGTCCTACAAAATTGAATGGGGAGACAAATCTTTCAGTAAAATAACTTTTGGAAAACATCATAACTAATAAATATGTGTCTGAAATAGTCTAAGATGTTTGAAATCGAAGCAATAGCAAACTCCTTTACGGGTAAAACTCTACACTCTACATACATGTTTTTTATTTACCAATTTGATATTGTAATCCACCACAAAAACATCGACCAATTAAACATGTGAACAAAACCATTTCAATAAAATGTTGGCTTCTACACTCTAGACCAGGGGTGGCCAGACACGTAGCGGTATGTGTACGTTATAGCAGTTTACAAAATTGTCGAGAGCCGCATTGAAAAATTCCTTTCGTGATTTAAAAAAAAAGTATTTTAATTAGGATTTAATGCTTTAAACATTTTAATTGTTCTAGTCCTAACTGTATGTTGAAGAAATATATGCTTTACAGCTACACAATAGACAAATATTTAGATATGTAATTTATGAATAGAAACACACTGATTTAGACTCATGGTTATAGTGAACCTTAATTGTTGTGATTCTACTGAGAAGCCTTTGAACTAGCAAGTTTCTTTTAATCTGGTTGGTAGCTAGTAGTTGTGGTAGCTAGTAGTTGTGGTAGCTAGTAGTTGTGGTAGCTAGTAGTTGTGGTAGCTAGTAGTTGTGGTAGCTAGTAGTTGTGGTAGCTAGTAGTTGTGGTAGCTAGTAGTTGTGGTGGCTAGTAGTTGTGGTAGCTAGTAGTTGTGGTAGCTAGTAGTTGTGGTAGCTAGTAGTTGTGGTAGCTAGTAGTTGTGGTAGCTAGTAGTTGTGGTAGCTAGTAGTTGTGGTAGCTAGTAGTTGTGGTAGCTAGTAGTTGTGGTAGCTAGTAGTTGTGGTAGCTAGTAGTTGTGGTAGCTAGTAGTTGTGGTAGCTAGTAGTTGTGGTAGCTAGTAGTTGTGGTAGCTAGTAGTTGTGGTAGCTAGTAGTTGTGGTAGCTAGTAGTTGTGGTAGCTAGTAGTTGTGGTAGCTAGTAGTTGTGGTAGCTAGTAGTTGTGGTAGCTAGTAGTTGTGGTAGCTAGTAGTTGTGGTAGCTAGTAGTTGTGGTAGCTAGTAGTTGTGGTAGCTAGTAGTTGTGGTAGCTAGTAGTTGTGGTAGCTAGTAGTTGTGGTAGCTAGTAGTTGTGGTAGCTAGTAGTTGTGGTAGCTAGTAGTTGTGGTAGCTAGTAGTTGTGGTAGCTAGTAGTTGTGGTAGCTAGTAGTTGTGGTAGCTAGTAGTTGTGGTAGCTAGTAGTTGTGGTAGCTAGTAGTTGTGGTAGCTAGTAGTTGTGGTAGCTAGTAGTTGTGGTAGCTAGTAGTTGTGGTAGCTAGTAGTTGTGGTAGCTAGTAGTTGTGGTAGCTAGTAGTTGTGGTAGCTAGTAGTTGTGGTAGCTAGTAGTTGTGGTAGCTAGTAGTTGTGGTAGCTAGTAGTTGTGGTAGCTAGTAGTTGTGGTAGCTAGTAGTTGTGGTAGCTAGTAGTTGTGGTAGCTAGTAGTTGTGGTAGCTAGTAGTTGTGGTAGCTAGTAGTTGTGGTAGCTAGTAGTTGTGGTAGCTAGTAGTTGTGGTAGCTAGTAGTTGTGGTAGCTAGTAGTTGTGGTAGCTAGTAGTTGTGGTAGCTAGTAGTTGTGGTAGCTAGTAGTTGTGGTAGCTAGTAGTTGTGGTAGCTAGTAGTTGTGGTAGCTAGTAGTTGTGGTAGCTAGTAGTTGTGGTAGCTAGTAGTTGTGGTAGCTGGTAGTTGTGGTAGCTAGTAGTTGTGGTAGCTAGTAGTTGTGGTAGCTAGTAGTTGTGGTAGCTAGTAGTTGTGGTAGCTAGTAGTTGTGGTAGCTAGTAGTTGTGGTAGCTAGTAGTTGTGGTAGCTAGTAGTTGTGGTAGCTAGTAGTTGTGGTAGCTAGTAGTTGTGGTAGCTAGTAGTTGTGGTAGCTAGTAGTTGTGGTAGCTAGTAGTTGTGGTAGCTAGTAGTTGTGGTAGCTAGTAGTTGTGGTAGCTAGTAGTTGTGGTAGCTAGTAGTTGTGGTAGCTAGTAGTTGTGGTAGCTAGTAGTTGTGGTAGCTAGTAGTTGTGGTAGCTAGTAGTTGTGGTAGCTAGTAGTTGTGGTAGCTAGTAGTTGTGGTAGCTAGTAGTTGTGGTAGCTAGTAGTTGTGGTAGCTAGTAGTTGTGGTAGCTAGTAGTTGTGGTAGCTAGTAGTTGTGGTAGCTAGTAGTTGTGGTAGCTAGTAGTTGTGGTAGCTAGTAGTTGTGGTAGCTAGTAGTTGTGGTAGCTAGTAGTTGTGGTAGCTAGTAGTTGTGGTAGCTAGTAGTTGTGGTAGCTAGTAGTTGTGGTAGCTAGTAGTTGTGGTAGCTAGTAGTTGTGGTAGCTAGTAGTTGTGGTAGCTAGTAGTTGTGGTAGCTAGTAGTTGTGGTAGCTAGTAGTTGTGGTAGCTAGTAGTTGTGGTAGCTAGTAGTTGTGGTAGCTAGTAGTTGTGGTAGCTAGTAGTTGTGGTAGCTAGTAGTTGTGGTAGCTAGTAGTTGTGGTAGCTAGTAGTTGTGGTAGCTAGTAGTTGTGGTAGCTAGTAGTTGTGGTAGCTGGTAGTTGTGGTAGCTAGTAGTTGTGGTAGCTAGTAGTTGTGGTAGCTAGTAGTTGTGGTAGCTAGTAGTTGTGGTAGCTAGTAGTTGTGGTAGCTAGTAGTTGTGGTAGCTAGTAGTTGTGGTAGCTAGTAGTTGTGGTAGCTAGTAGTTGTGGTAGCTAGTAGTTGTGGTAGCTAGTAGTTGTGGTAGCTAGTAGTTGTGGTAGCTAGTAGTTGTGGTAGCTAGTAGTTGTGGTAGCTAGTAGTTGTAGAGGCTGGTTGCTATTTACTGTTTCGGTGCTTTGATTTGATTTGTGGAGTATATTAGTAAGTTATACAGAAAACGGATATTAGTCTGAAACTAGCTTTTTAAGTAAAGGATATTTCACTTCTGGCAAGTGAGAGTGGTAGCTCCTCTCTTGTAGCCACGTCTAATGAAACAGTACAAAGGAACACCGCCGATTGTGGCGTATCTTGAATATCTGTTGAATCATCAAGAGCCAAACTGAATGCTACACAGTTATTTAAATAGTTACACATTTTCTTTCAATATCGGTGTTAATGTCTTCTATACGTCACTCAGTGGTGTGGCATGATATTCAAATTCGTGTTACCAGTATCCGAAGTCTGGAACTATTTAGATCTACTATTAAAATTCCGTCCTCGATATTCTTCTTAATGAAGTCCCCATCAGAATAAGGTCGTTTAGCACGAGAAATATTTCAAGCGAATGCATAACTTGACTCGGTTGAAGTGACACTTTCTTTTCTGAAACAGAAAGTCGTGTCTTCTGCTGACACATTTCAGACCTTAACTCTGCCATCTTTTATTTCATAAATTGTTCGCGAGCGCAATGTGAACACAGAAGAGCCGCATGCCGATGGCGAGCCGCCATTTGGCCACCGTTGCTCTAGACAAAAGATTTTCTTCCGGCCCTGATTACCTTCGTATTACCTTCATCCTCAAGGGTTATGACACCATTCCATTAGCAAATGTTCTATTTACATTGACATGTTTTTCAGCGCTAATTTTGGGTTTTAACTTTGTCTCTCTTACGTGTTCCCCCATTCATCTTAATAATGACATCGTAGAAAGCATCAATTTAAAATAGTTGTATTCTGTAACAGTTCAGAGAAATTTGTCTCCAGAGTGGTCACCATAAACAGATCGTTAAGAAACCGCTAACGTAGCCACCATAAACAGATCGTTAAGAAACCGCTAACGTAGTCACCATAAACAGATCGTTAAGAACCCGCTAACGTAGTCACCATAAACAGATCGTTAAGAAACCGCTAACGTAGCCACCATAAACAGATCGTTAAGAAACCGCTAACGTAGTCACCATAAACAGATCGTTAAGAAACCGCTAACGTAGTCACCATAAACAGATCGTTAAGAAACCGCTAACGTAGTCACCTTAAACAGATACCTAAGAAACCGCTAACACTTAAAAAATTCAAAACACACAAACGATCTTTGTGAATACAGAAATGAATGTAAAGCTATATTAATGAACAAAAACATGTTTAGACCTTCCGGCAAATACATTAAACAGTAATATATCGTATAGACTAGGACTGCGTTAAAGCTTTTAAAGGAAATAGAAGATACACACATTATTTGAGTGACCAAAACAATAAACTTGATCAGTACATTTGAATGAACCCAAGTACAAATAATCCCCCCGCCCCCCCCCAAATAAAACAACAAACAAACAAACAAACAAATTATATCGTGAAAAACTCATTATGAGTGAAAAGAAAAGAAGAAGGGTGGCCGCAAGAACTTAACTATACAATACAAGCTATAAGGATATCTTAATTACAACACAACCTATAAGGAGATCTTAATTACAACACAACCTATAAGGAGATCTTAATTACAACACAACCTATAAGGAGATCTTAATTACAACACAACCTATAAGGAGATCTTAATTACAACACAACCTATAAGGAGATCTTAATTACAACACAGCCTATAAGGAGATCTTAATTACAACACAACGTATAAGGAGATCTTGATTACAACACAACCTATAAGGAGATCTTAATTACAACACAGCCTATAAGGAGATCTTAATTACAACACAACCTATAAGGAGATCTTAATTACAACACAACCTATAAGGAGATCTTAATTACAACACAAGCTATAAGGAGATCTTAATTACAACACAACCTATAAGGAGATCTTAATTACAACACAAGCTATAAGGAGATCTTAATTACAACACAACCTATAAGGAGATCTTAATTACAACACAACCTATAAGGAGATCTTAATTACAACACAACCTATAAGGAGATCTTAATTACAACACAACCTATAAGGAGATCTTAATTACAACACAGCCTATAAGGAGATCTTAATTACAACACAACGTATAAGGAGATCTTGATTACAACACAACCTATAAGGAGATCTTAATTACAACACAGCCTATAAGGAGATCTTAATTACAACACAACCTATAAGGAGATCTTAATTACAACACAACCTATAAGGAGATCTTAATTACAACACAAGCTATAAGGAGATCTTAATTACAACACAACCTATAAGGAGATCTTAATTACAACACAAGCTATAAGGAGATCTTAATTACAACACAACCTATAAGGAGATCTTAATTACAACACAACCTATAAGGAGATCTTAATTACAACACAACCTATAAGGAGATCTTAATTACAACACAACCTATAAGGAGATCTTAATTACAACACAACCTATAAGGAGATCTTAATTACAACACAACCTATAAGGAGATCTTAAGGAGATCTTAATTACAACACAACCTATAAGGAGATCTTAATTACAACACAACCTGTAAGGAGATCCGTAAGTAAATGTACAACCTATAAGGAGATCAGTAAGTAAATGTTACAAAGATGCAGTTAAAAACCAAAACTGGTAAAGTGATTAGATGGTACCTAAAATATTATTTCAGATTTCAAACATCATTAAATTGTTCAGTCACAGTGAAGTACGTCATATGTTTATCTGAAGTATCCAATCTGGATAAACTGGTCATTTTTGTAAATGTTAAATTCATAATCCTGACGGGTCATATACACGACCCTACAGGTCACCTTGTGTGAAGCCAAACTTGAGCTATTACAGTAGGGGTCTGTGGACGTGGTGCTACTGAAGGCACTGGTTGATAACGAATTAAAATCTTTGCGGAACTCTATTCCCACCACTAACAGACTGAGAAGCCATATAAAGAAAATTATTTTGGTGGTTTCTTTTAATGTTTTTTAATTTAATAAATATTGATAACCATCTTCCAACTCATCATCTTTCATCGTCAGTTTATATCAAAGAAACCCATCTTTATATCAATGAAACCCATCTTTATATCAATGAAACCCATCTTTATATCAAAGAAACCCATCTTTATATCAATGAAACCCATCTTTACATCAATGAAACCCATCTTTATATCAATGAAACCCATCTTTATATCAATGAAACCCATCTTTATATCAATGAAACCCATCTTTATATCAATGAAACCCATCTTTATATCAAAGAAACCCATCTTTATATCAATGAAAACCATCTTTATATCAATGAAACCCATCTTTATATCAATGAAACCCATCTTTATATCAATGAAACCCATCTTTATATCAATGAAACCCATCTTTATATCAATGAAACCCATCTCCAACATTCTTAAATACAGTTTGCTGAGGGCAAAGAGATGTTTCCAAAAAATAAAATTCACCAATTTTCGCCAAGTTATGAAAAGTTCAGTGTCAACTCCCTGTACGCTAAAACTATGAACAGTTCAGTGTCAACTCCCTGTACGCTAAAACTATGAACAGTTCAGTGTCAACTCCCTGTACGCTAAAACTATGAACAGTTCAGTGTCAACTCCCTGTACGCTAAAACTATGAATAGTTCAGTGTCAACTCCCTGTACGCTAAAACTATGAATAGTTCAGTGTCAACTCCCTGTACGCTAAAACTATGAACAGTTCAGTGTCAACTCCCTGTACGCTAAAATTATGAACAGTTCAGTGTCAACTCCCTGGAGCTAAAACTATGAACAGTTCAGTGTCAACTCCCTGGAGCTAAAACTATGAACAGTTCAGTGTCAACTCCCTGTACGCTAAAACTATGAACAGTTCAGTGTCAACTCCCTGGAGCTAAAACTATGAACAGTTCAGTGTCAACTCCCTGGAGCTAAAACTATGAACAGTTCAGTGTCAACTCCCTGTACGCTAAAACTATGAACAGTTCAGTGTCAACTCCCTGGAGCTAAAACTATGAACAGTTCAGTGTCAACTCCCTGGAGCTAAAACTATGAACAGTTCAGTGTCAACTCCCTGGAGCTAAAACTATGAACAGTTCAGTGTCAACTCCCTGTACGCTAAAACTATGAACAGTTCAGTGTCAACTCCCTGGAGCTAAAACTATGAACAGTTCAGTGTCAACTCCCTGGAGCTAAAACTATGAACAGTTCAGTGTCAACTCCCTGTACGCTAAAACTATGAACAGTTCAGTGTCAACTGCCTGTACGCTAAAACTATGAACAGTTCAGTGTCAACTCCCTGGAGCTAAAACTATGAACAGTTCAGTGTCAACTCCCTGGAGCTAAAACTATGAACAGTTCAGTGTCAACTCCCTGGAGCTAAAAGCTGTTAATAGTTCGGTGTGAATTCCCTATACCGAATGCTACTCCCTGTACCGAATGCTACTCCCTGTAGCGAATGCTACTCACTGTACCGAATGCTACTCCCTGTAGCGAATGCTACTCCCTGTACCGAATGCTACTCCCTGTACCGAATGCTACTCCCTGTAGCGAATGCTAATCCCTGTAGCGAATGCTACTCCCTGTAGCGAATGCTACTCCCTGTAGCGAATGCTACTCCCTGTAGCGAATGCTACTCCCTGTAGCGAATGCTACTCCCTGTAGCGAATGCTACTCCCTGTAGCGAATGCTACTCCCTGTAGCTAATGCTACTCCCTGTAGCGAATGTTACTCCCTGTAGCTAATGCTACTCCCTGTAGCTAATGCTACTCCCTGTAGCTAATGCTACTCCCTGTAGCTAATGCTACTCCCTGTAGCTAATGCTACTCCCTGTAGCTAATGCTACTCCCTGTAGCGAATGCTACTCCCTGTAGCTAATGCTACTACCTGTAGCTAATGCTACTCCCTGTAGCTAATGCTACTCCCTGTAGCTAATGCTACTACCTGTAGCTAATGCTACTCCCTGTAGCTAATGCTACTCCCTGTAGCTAATGCTACTCCCTGTAGCGAATGCTAATCTCACTTATGCTCACATCTCAAATTGGATTATTTCGGTAGAGACATGTTCCTGATTTTTAAAAATCCATTCCTTGGTCATTTTACGTCAGAATATCTGTAGCCACGTTACCGCCCCCCCCCCAACAGAACTTTGCACGTCACATGTTTAGATGGCTATATATATCTCACGTGACTTAAACTGCTAATACGTCTAAAAAAACTAATTCCAAGTTAGTTTTCTAAATACGATGTTATGTATTTAATTTTCCAAGACAGTAAGGTGGTTAATCAAATCTTATCTCATTACATCTTCATCGGAAATCAACATTTCGACGGACACCCTTAATGTTCATCTGGGTCGGAAGTCCGTTTAGAGAAATTATTGACCTATTTAATTCATGACATAAATAAAGTACCATCAATCAATAAAAACAATCATCATCATACTTTATGTCCACATCATTGAGTCAAACTATCTGGCAATAAATGTATAGAACCACTCTGTACACTGAATACGCAAGATGACAAACTAAATGGTAGGGTAACTAACAGCAACAACCGTGCTAGACACAAATAAAAGATTTATTATATCTCATAAAAAGCGGTGTCTAAACTTTTTGTAAAGGGGGCCATATTTAATGAAGTCAAGTATGTGCGGGTGGGATAGGGCGGAGGGGAGGCGGCAAGTGGACAATACTTTTTTGATTTTCTTGACTTTATATTCCATTCTCATTCCATTATTAGAAATTTGTTAAAATTTGATAAATTATAGCCAAGTTTTGGATTAAAGATATTTATTTTTTTACTACGCATCTTAAAATAAATAAAATGTGTTGATGTATAACTGGAGCTGAAAATGTCGGGTCTAAAATTGTGAGGAACAAAAAATATTTTACATTTTTTAAGCACACCGCCGACACCATATTAATTTTGTTTACCGAATCGCCAAACATAAACAATATTACAACACTGATTTTTGCCTTTGACTGTTCAAAATGTTGATAAAGGTTATGTTTCCATTGAGAGAAATCGTTTGCCTACCATGCAATGTTCCCTCTAAGTCTAAGCTTCGTTGGTCCGTGTGCAAAGTTTAAAAAGAAACCGTGTGCAAAGTTGCACAACGTCCATTTTTTGTGCAATATTTTACCAAATTTGCTGCGCGGTGATTCTAAACTCCTGCGTGGCCTTTATTCAAATATCTGCGCTGCTAAAAGGTAACATTGCTACCATTGTTCTAACACTTCGCTTGCATTTCACCTGCAAACCAAACATCCATTACAGTATCAGAAACTTCAGCTGAGACAATCTAAAGCTATGTAAACGATTGTTCAGCTCAGCTGGTTATATTGTTAATAAGTCCCGCTCATCACTTCAACCAAATAATGTCAATAAACTTGTCTGTTTGCGTTGTTGGCTAAAAGATTTCATATGAAGACATTCCAGTGTTATTTCGATTTTAAACAAATACATTTAATAAATGTTACTTATTACACCATAAATTTCAATTTTTGACTTTAATGGACATAAACGATTAATTAATCGTTAATTTTCCATAAGTTGACGATTAAATTTAAATTAATCGTTAACAGCCCTAATTATTACTTATTACTACTTCTCTCTTTAAATCTTGAACTCATTCGGTTTTCAACAGGGCTAAACATAGCTGTCACGTGTGAGTAGAATTAAAATTAAGGTCTGATAGATATTTATAGTTGAAGATGCCTCTTTTGAAGAAAGGAAACATTTAAGGTTTAAATGCGCGTTGCGCATATTGTAAAAAAGGCATTTATAATGAAACAATCTCTTAATAAAATTATTTCTCTAGCAGCTAACTGCGACCATATGCATTACGTTTCTTTCTCAAATTAAATTTTTATTGCTTTACATGAAATAGTTTTAACTTATTATTAGATTTATATATGAATTTCTTTCTTTGAAAATAAATATAAATTCTTAATTTCAAAAGAAAAATAATAATAATAATAAAAATTGTTAAAAATACTTGCATGATGAAGTGTATAAGTTGATTGTCCCAAATATTTGTCGGTAAGGTCAAGGTTATTCAGACAAAAGAAGTTTATGATGTCTGTTTCCCGAACCATTAGAGACAGAGGGCAGTGTTTCAACATGGCCTTGTAATACTCTGTTTCCGGTTATGTAGTCTTTTTTACATCCCTCCCTTAACTGTACTGGCTGAATCTTCTTGGGGTCATTGTGGCATTTAATCATTTTAATGTAATTGTCCAACCTGCATGTACATGTACATCCAAGATTATTTTACAAAATTTATATAATCCTGGGTCTTTAATTTTGTTTTCAACGTGTTTTTTTATTGAAAAAGAAAACTCAAATGAATAACAGTAAATATTTTTAAGGCAGTAAATGTAACAATTCTAAAGGTAAAAATGAACTATCATTTTGTTAGTTTTATTTTTTTAAATATTGAATATAAAATATGTATTAGAAAATAATACATTTAATTATATTAGTAAAATATAAGTTGTTTAACAATTAACAATAAGCACAACATACTTGAAGTAAGAATTAATCAAAGTAACTTATTGAACATTTTGTTATAGTATAGGTTCAACGATGGAATCAGCACCAACTCTGGGGACATGACTTATCATGTTATCACACTACTCTCTAACTCACACAATCTGTTATCACACTACTCTCTAATTCACACCATCTGTTATCACACTACTCTCTAACTCACACCTTCTGTTATCACACTACTCTCTAACTCACACCTTCTGTTATCACACTACTCTCTAACTCACACCTTCTGTTATCACACTACTCTCTAACTCACACTTTCTGTTATCACACTACTCTCTAACTCACACCTTCTGTTATCACACTACTCTCTAACTCACACCTTCTGTTATCACACTACTCTCTAACTCACACCTTCTGTTATCACACTACTCTCTAACTCACACCTTCTGTTATCACACTACTCTCTAACTCACACCTTCTGTTATCACACTACTCTCTAACTCACACATTCTGTTATCACACTACTCTCTAACTCACACCTTCTGTTATCACACTACTCTCTAACTCACACCATCTGTTATCACACTACTCTCTAACTCACACCTTCTGTTATCACACTACTCTCTAACTCACACAATCTGTTATCACACTACTCTCTAACTCACACCATCTGTTATCACACTACTCTCTAACTCACACCTTCTGTTATTACACTACTCTCTAACTCACACCATCTGTTATCACACTACTCTCAAACTCACACCTTCTGATATCACACTACTCTCGAACTCTCACCTTCTGATATCACACTGTTCTCTAACTCAGTGGTTCTCAACCTTTTGAGGTTCAAGGACCACTTGAACAGTTTGTGTCTTAGCCACGGACCACTACTAAAAGTTGTCCTACTGCCGACTGCCAAACTAGAAATGTATATATAACGAGCAACCAAGCCCGTCCAAGGACGTTCCGCCACCCTTCGGTGGCATGTTGTTGGAACTCCCCCCCCCCAACAGCCGTCTCGACTGGCATACATGTGCATCACGTCAAAAATACTATTCATTATAGTTAAAATAAATAACTCGTAAAAACAGAGCTTTTGATTATAAATCCCAACGCGCATAACTCAAAATAAAGTCTTGAAAGAAATACTGCACCAAAAATAACTCCTTTTGAACGTCCGCATAAATGTGTTCAATATGATTGGCTGTAGGAGTCATATGTGTTTGAGGGACCAATTGCTATAGATGACCGGACAGAACGGACAGAAAATTGCCTTTTATAATATAGGATTATACTGTGTGTACTAGTATACATGGTGGTTAGTAAAGCTATACTAATATGCTACGATTTGTGTGCTACAAAAACAATATTGAATGGAAACATATTGTAATAGCCTTCTTTTGTACAAACAAATTTCAATTACACTTGTCTTATACTTACTCAATTCTTATTGCTTACTATGATAAAAACTTGAGTGCGAGCCCTTGAGTTTGCACATTTGAGCACAGCACATCCAAACGAAGTGTAAATATTTGAAAGACTACATTGTAGTTCATCTTCAACTTTAAGGCGGGAACGACATTTTGTTTAGATTGTAACCAATGCAGAAAATCCACATTCACAAAGTAATGATTTTGCAAAGGGTTAAAGTATTTTAAAGCTTTCTGAGACAGTTCTGAGTATACAGAGTTTCATCAAGCTTACTTTCTGATGCTACATATTCAAAATAGTATCACTGGTCAGTTAAATGAATTGGTTTGACTACGATGATGGTAAATTTAATGTGTCAATGTGCTCAAGAAACGGGCTGGAAACCTACGAAAAACTCTGAACGTTTAAATCAACAAAGTGGAAAATGAATATTTTTCAAAAGGTGACACCATTTATAACTTTTCTTCTTTTTTTTTAAATTAAAAAAAAATAAAAATTCATCCTTTGCTCGCTGACCACCAGGCACATCTCCACGGACCATTAGTGGTCCGCGGACCACAGGCTGAGAACCACTGCTCTAACTCACATCTTCTGTTATCACACTACACTCTAACTCACACCTTCTGTTTCACGGGTGACCTCCTTGGCTGTTGTACAACATCCACAATCACCAGAGTCACTTGTCATTGGTAAAGAACAAAGAGAATTATACTTTTAAAAATCATCATCGCGTCATGTGGCTTCTGTTAATTGTGAAAGAAAAAATCACTATTTAGTTGCTATCTATTGGATGTTGACCATGAAAGAAGCAGTCAGAAATAAAGTGAAATCTACGCACACTGCACATATATACTTAACACATGAATTGGACAGTAAACTACGCACACTGCACGCCCACTTAACACATGAATTGGACAGTAAACTACGCACACTGCACGCCCACCTAGGACATGAATTGGACAGTAAACTACGCACACTGCGCATATAAACCTATCACATGAATTGGACAGTAAACTACGAACACTGCACGCCCACCTAACACATGAATTGGACAGTAAACCTCGCACACTGCACATATATACCTAACACATGAATTAGACAGTAAACTACGCACACTGCACATATATACCTAACACATGAATTAGACAGTAAACTACGCACACTGCACGCCCATCTAACACATGAATTGGACAGTAAACTACGCACACTGCTCATATATACCTAACACATGTATTAGACAGTAAAATACGCACACTGAACGCCTACCTAACACATGAATTGGACAGAAAACTGACTTATGTTCCAGTAAAAATAAACTTAATGAGAACAGAAATAAAAGACGTGATACTTCAAGCCCGGAAACAATATTAATAGTTTTACACTTCTTTTTATCCCGCAGATTTACGTCGAAACTTTACCTAATGTGCTCCGGATATCAGTGAGAATCGTATGTAGCGCAAATATTGAAGAAATGCTACTTTTTAAATAGCTCCATATCATGCTTGTCTATAATATTCATAATATATTATCTCTGTTAATCTATGTTCCATGCATGTCAAGTTGATATATATGTTACATGCTACATAACATGTACGTCATGTTAATCTGTGTACCATGTAAGTTACTCTATGTTCCATAAACGTATAATTTAAATCTATGTTCCATACACGTAATTTAAATCTATGTTCCATACACGTAATTTAAATTTATGTTCCATGCACGTCATCTCTCTATCTCATTACCCACCAGCAATGTTACCTCTAAGATTCATTGTTCCGTATGCAAAGAAAAAAAAACAACTCGTGTGCAAAGTTGCACAGCATCCATTTTTTGGTGCAATATTTTACCAAATTTGCAGCGGGATAATTCTAAACTGCTGCGCAGTGTTGGTCAGATATCTGCGTGGCTGCGCTGCTTAAAGGGAACATCATCCACCAGTCTTTCACACATTCATATTTTAGTCTCCATCTCTGCTCCACATATACCAGTCACTCACCTAATTGCCCTCCCCATCTTACATATGTGTTGTACACCCACCCCTGCACCCCCGTCCCTTCATGCCAACTGCAGATGTTTTTGACACTAGTCTGTGTCGTGAACGCAATCAATTAACCGAGAATACGTCGAGTTCATGAAAGGGTATGAAAGTGCCATTATAAAACACAATTTTTTGTGTCCTGTCAAACATTTAAGACAACGATTTTCTCTACTTATTTATGACCAACCTCTAACATTACTGCATGTCGTCATTATTCACTTCTCCAATAGTTGGTTTAACAGAAATATTTCATAAAGACTTAAAAACAGAATTATATATATACATATATATATCTACTATAAATTATTAATAAATTGGAAAACAAAATGTTATAAAGATTTCCTTTAACTTTAATCGAATTTTTAATAGATATAAATTTAACGATTAATCGATTAATTAGTCGTTAATTTCCGCATTCCTATATATATATATATATATATATATATATATATATATATATATATATATATATATATATATATATATATATATATATATATATGAGTTTGACAGTGGTAGTGATATATGGTAGTGGGAGTTTAGGACATCTTCTAACGCTTGCATATATGGAGCTGGATAAGTTCGAAGTCTAGTTCAGTTGCATGGGTTAAAATGTTAGAGCGAGATGTGATTAGTAGAAGAGAATTTCATATGATAAATCAAAAACCCTAAAACAAAGTTTTTGACTGTAAATCCCTTATAATTGAGACATAACTAAAAGTCTTGATTACGTTCAACATAATCCGCACCGCGCGACAGGCTAGCATAAGCATTTACAGATCGGGAAAATATATAAAAGTATGTTCAATATAATACGTACCGCACCGCGCGACAAGAAAATATTAAAAAGTATGTTCAATATAATAGCACCGCCTGACAGAAAAGCACAAACATTTACATACTTCATAGAGATACATAGAAATTAGAAATAATCTAAAAATTCATTACTTTAATTAGGGTACATTCGATCGATCTGAAATTTGTGATCCAATGCATTGTTAGGTGACAAAAATCTATGTGCTAAGTTTCAGCTCGATAGAATGACGGGAAGAGTGTCATTTTTACACACTTTTTTTATTATTATTATTTTACACGCTTTTATTTAAGTCACACTGTTTGTACGTTGTATACGTCCATCCATCCATCCCTCCGTCAAATCTTGTAACGTAAAATTAAACCACTTCTGATGGTTCTAGAGAACTCAAAATTGTGCCACAGATAGATCTTGGATCACATTGCATTGTATCAAAATTTCAGATCGATCGAATGTAACGTAATTAAACTAATGCATTTTTAGTTTTTGTCTATATTTACTTTTGTTTTACCGCGGGACCACGACAAACAGAGATCACGACAGACAAGACTGTGAAGTTGATACAAGGGATTTAAATATATAATTATTATAATGTCCACACGGGCGTCCAGTATGGCCCTAATGTCTTGATATCTACATAACAAGAGTCGAGTATGGCCCTTATGTCTTGATATCTACATATGGCCCTAATGTCTTGATATCTACATAACAAGAGTCCAGTATGGCCCTAATGTCTTGATATCTACATAACAAGAGTCGAGTATGGCCCTAATGTCTTGATATCTACATATTGCCCTAATGTCTTGATATCTACATAACAAGAGTCCAGTATGGCCCTAATGTCTTGATATCTACATATGGCCCTAATGTCTTGATATCTACATAACAAGAGTCCAGTATGGCCCTAATGTCTTGATATCTACATATCAAGAGTCCAGTATGGGCCCTAATGTCTTGATATACTACAAAGTCAGTATGGCCCTAATGTCTTGATATCTACATAACAAGAGTCCAGTATCGCCCTAATGTCTTGATATCTACATATGGCCCTAATGTCTTGATATCTACATAAAACGAGTCCAGTATGGCCCTAATGTCTTGATATCTACATATGGCCCTAATGTCTTGATATCTACTAACGAGTCCAGTGGCCCTAATGTCTTGATATCTACATAACAAGAGTCAGTACGGACCTAATGTCTTGATATCTACATATGGCCCTAATGTCTTGATATCTACATATGGCCCTAATGCCTTGATATCTACATAACAAGAGTCCAGTATGGCCCTAATGTCTTGATATCTACATATGGCCCTAATGTCTTGATATCTACATATGGCCCTAATGTCTTGGTATCTACATAACAAGAGTCCAGTATGGCCCTAATGTCTTGATATCTGCATATGGCCCTAATGTCTTGGTATCTACATAACAAGAGTCCAATATGGCCCTAATGTTTGATATCTACATATGGCCCTAATGTTTTGATATCTACATAACGAGTCCAGTATGGCCCTAATGTCTTGATATCTACATATGGTCCTAATGTCTTGATATCTACATATGGCCCTAATGTCTTGATATCTACATAACCAGAGTCCAGTATGGCCCTAATGTCTTGATATACTACAGTCAGTATGGCCCTAATATCTTGATATCTACATATGGCCCTAATGTCTTGATATCTACATAACAAGAGTCCAGTATGGCCCTAATGTCTTGATATCTACATAACAAGAGTCCAGTATGGCCCTAATGTCTTGATATCTACATATGGCCCTAATGTCTTGATATCTACATAACAAGAGTCCAGTATGGCCCTAATGTCTTGATATCTACATATGGCCCTAATGTCTTGATATCTACATAACAAGTGTGGTAAGAAAAATAAAATCAATTTAATGTGATGCCATCAGGAATGGACCAAAGCATTAGGTTTCATGTTGGTTAACGAGTTTTTGAGTGTCCCTAGAGAATGAAGGCGATAAGTCTTGTCTAGTGTGATATCCCCTGGTGATTTTCAACAACTCGCCCAGAATTAAGCGTGGAAACATTGCTCTGATGTTCTGGAATCATAAAATGAAATGTGTGATCTGTAGTGTGGGTTTGCTTTGAACAAATATGTAGTTTTAAGTGTTTCGTTAGAAAACACTTAAAGTCGTCTGAGTTAGCTTGGGGCTAAATCTATTGTCTATTATGAAGTTCATGCTGGTTCAACTGGTTCATGCTGGTTCAACTGGTTCAACTGATTCAACTGGTTCAACTTGTTCAACTTGTTCAACTGGTTCAACTGGTTCAACTTGTTCAACTGGTTCAACTGGTTTTCTGTTCAACTTGTTCAACTTGTTCAACTGGTTCAACTGTTCAACTGGTTCAACTGGTTCAACTGGTTCAACTGGTTCAACTGTTCAACTGGTTCAACTTGTTCAACTGTTCAATTTGTTCAGCTGGTTCAACTTGTTCAACTTTGTCACGTATGAATCACGAGTGTATCGCGTGTTGTATGACGGAGAGGTCACGTGAGTGAAAGCGCGGTAAAGAAAGAGTCGTTCCCATTGGCTAAGAAGGTTCGGGTATGAGTTGTCAGAGAAGTTCCGTAGTGGAAGGACGGAATGGGTGTGTGCCTCAAGATTTCCACGTTGTATAACCTCAAATTATATGTTATGTACATAGTATACATATTAAAGTTGTTTTATTGAAACAAGTTCTTCAGTGGATTATTGTGTACAAGATTATGTATTGAGAGAACGCCTACAATTTACATATTAATAAGTAATAAGAAAAACCCGTAAAAAACCAAGTTTTTGACTATAAATCCTTTATGTACGAGAAGTAACTAAAAGAATGTTCATTATAATACGCAGCGCCAGACCATCCAGAAATACAAAATTGCAGTTGTGTCGTAAAACATGTTTAATATAATGCGCACCGATCAGGAATATGTTTATAAAAAGAGCTGTCAATAAAATACGCACCTTATTGCGCGACAGAAAGGTTGTTCAATATAATACGCACCGCGACGCTCTATCTCAAAAAATAGCATGATACATAGGAATAAATAAAATAATCTAAAAAATCAATAATTTAATTACGGTACATGCGATCGATCAGAAATTTTGATACATTGTTTTTATCATTGGTACGAAACTGCCTGCAAAATTTCAGCTCGCTATCTTGCGAGCAAGTGGGTTAAAAATCGATCAAAAGTTTTGGCGACAACGTCGGTCGGTCGGTCGGTCGGTCGGTCGGTCGGCCGCAGACACCACGAGTTAATATAAAGGATTTAAAAATACAGTTACAGTTACAAACTTGTTCAACTGGTTCGACACATCGTTTTTCATTTTAAAACTGTGATGACTGAAGCCATGACCATCAGATTAACTGGAGATTTAAACATTAAATTGGGCTCTTATTTCTGTTGATTTTTAAATCCTTTCTATTAACTCGTGGTGTCTGCGGCCGACCGACCGACCTTGTCGCCAAAACTTTTGATCGATTTTTAACCCACTTGCTCGTAAGCTAGCGAGCTGAAATTTTGCAGGCAGTTTCGTTCCGATGATAAAAACAATGTATCAAAATTTCAGATCGATCGCATGTACCGTAATTAAATTATTGATTTTTTAGATTATTTTATTTATTCCTATGTATCATGCTATTTTTTTGAGATAGAACGTCGCGGTGCGTATTATATTGAACGACCTTTCTGTCGCGCAATAAGGTGCGTATTTTATTGACAGCTCTTTTTATAAACATATTCCTGATCGGTGCGCATTATATTAAACATGTTTTACGACACAAATGCAAATTTAGTATTTTTGGATGGTCTTGCGCTGCGTATTATAATGAACATTCATTTAGTTACTTCTCGTACATAAAGGATTTATAGTAAAAAACTTGTTTTTTTACGGGTTTTTCTTATTTACGATGTAAAATACGATGACTGGCTCCATCTAACGTTTTTTCATTGCATAGAGAGTGGCTGGAAAACACCATGAACACAACTTTCGTTGTTTCTTGCAATGTTTTCTCTTTTTTAAACATTTAGCAAGTGACACATTGCTACGTCACGCCTGTACATGGGATGATAAAGTTAAATGCGACAAATTATAAATCTGAGTCGCTCTGTTTTTATATATATATAACAGCAAATCGGTTGTTGAAGAGGAAAGGAAACATTCAAAATAAAATAATGTAAAAAAATCTTTTTTAAAAAGGGCACGCTTTTATTTACATATAGAAAGTGCATTAAAATGAAAAAAATAAAAATTTTCTATGAAAACAGGTGAAATCGGTGAACCTATCTACTGCACACAAAAGCGTGGGGCGCCCATCATAAATCATTTCTAATTGCAACTATTTTCTTACATATACATAGATATTTCTAATTAATGTGATATTAGCATTTATATGATCAAAGTTGTGAAACTTTTACTGTTTATTAATATTCATACAAATTTGTTTTTATGTTTCGCAGCCTTGTACACAATAGAGAGTTGTGATGAGCTACAGCTACAGTAAACAACTTACGCCCATCCCCTCTACAGCTACAGTAAACAACACACGCCCATCCCCTCTACAGCTACAGTAAACAACTCACGCCCATCCCCTCTACAGCTACAGTAAACAACTCATGCCCATCCCCTCTACAGCTACAGTAAAGAACTCACGACCATCCCCTCTACAGCTACAGTAAACAACTCACGCCCATCCCCTCTACAGCTACAGTAAACAACTCACGCCCACCACCTCTACAGCTACAGTAAACAACTTACGCCCATCCCCTCTACAGCTACAGTAAACAACTCACGCCCAATCCCTACACCAGTGATGGCGAACCTTTTTGGGACCGCGTGCCCAAAATTCAATCAAAACGCAATTATTTATAGCAAATTTCCAACCCAAATTGCCAGAAAAGTGGTTTAATTAAGGAAGTGATACTTTAGTTGCGTGCCGGCTGATGAGGCTCTGCGGGCTGACTATGGCACGCGTGCCATAGTTTCGCCATCACTGCCCTAAACTACGAACGAAAATGCAATCGTCCAGACAGTAATACAATAAATTAGATCAGTTGTATGGGGGCCGATAAATGGAGATAAGTACCCTACAGTAATACAATAAATTAGATCAGTTGTACGGGGGCCTATAATTGGAGATAAGTAATAGCTATTGAAATGGCTTCTGTGCTCTGATTTCTTAATAAGACCATTAGGCCACGTGATATCTTTAAATAGTTGGCAGAATTTGACACCAGACAGCAGGAATCCCATATAAATGTAATAGACAGAAGCCTCTCAACATTGGCATTTATTACAGTTAGAAAATGCAAGGTTCTCTAAATAAAAGCAATACATTAATCTACTCTCCAATATAAAAAGATTACAGCAAAAATATACTTCTCTCATTTCTCTATAGTCTGCTAGATAAAAATAAAAATAAAAAACTATTTTAAAAAATTAATTTAGTTTTCATTTGACTTTTAGATGACAATCTTTTTAATTTGTTATTTAATAACCGAGCAAAAACCGCCGCTACTAGAGTTTCATCATGTGGTCTGTTTAATTTTGCACCTAAATCTTTTCAAACAAAGTTCTCGGTGTTTAAGTGACTTATTCTCTTTTTATGTATGTAATATAAAACCATGGCAGACTTCGAGAGACCACTAGTCCTTGATGGGTGCACGAAACTATAGCAGACTTTGATGGGTGCATGAAACTATAGCAGACTTTGATGGGTGCATGAAACTATAACAGACTTTGATGGGTGCATGAAACTATAGCAGACTTTGATGGGTGCATGAAACTATAGCAGACTTTGATGGGTGCATGAAACTATAGCAGACTTTGATGGGTGCATGAAACTATAGCAGACTTTGATGGGTGCATGAAACTATAGCAGACTTTGATGGGTGCATGAAACTATAGCAGACTTTGATGGGTGCATGAAACTATAGCAGACTTTGATGGGTGCATGAAACTATAGCAGACTTTGATGGGTGCATGAAACTATAGCAGACTTTGATGGGTGCATGAAACTATAGCAGACTTTGATGGGTGCATGAAACTATAGCAGACTTTGATGGGTGCATGAAACTTTAGCGACTTTCAAATCTGAATTTGCATAGCACCTATGATTTAAACATCCTAAAAAAATTAGCCTGTAATTTAAGAAGTTACACGTGTCTACATTTGTAATCCATGAGATAGTATATAGTAATCCATGAGAGAGAATACTGTAGTCCATGAGATAGTATATAGTAATCCATGAGAGAGAATACTGTAGTCCATGAGATAGTATATAGTAATCCATGAGAGAGAATACTGTAGTCCATGAGATAGTATATAGTAATCCATGAGAGAGAATACTGTAGTCCATGAGATAGTATATAGTAATCCATGAGAGAGAATACTGTAGTCCATGAGATAGTATATAGTAATCCATGAGAGAGAATACTGTAGTCCATGAGATAGTATATAGTAATCCATGAGAGAGAATACTGTAGTCCATGAGATAGTATATAGTAATCCATGAGAGAGAATACTGTAGTCCATGAGATAGTATATAGTAATCCATGAGAGAGAATACTGTAGTCCATGAGATAGTATATAGTAATCCATGAGAGAGAATACTGTAGTCCATGAGATAGTATATAGTAATCCATGAGAGAGAATACTGTAGTCCATGAGATAGTATATAGTAATCCATGAGAGAGAATACTGTAGTCCATGAGATAGTATATAGTAATCCATGAGAGAGAATACTGTAGTCCATGAGATAGTATATAGTAATCCATGAGAGAGAATACTGAAGTCCATGAGATAGGATATAGTAATCCATGTGAGAGGATATAGTAATCCATGAGAGAGAATACTGTAGTCCATGAGATAGGATATTGTAAACCATGAGAGAGGATTTAGTAATCCATGAGATAGAATTTTGCTATATCTGACACAAAACATTGCTCACCTGGAGAACTGCTGCAATGACCTTGGCTGTGCAGATGGGAGCAAAGGTCAAGGCCATTGAAGATATGTGGTTTAAAAAATATGAACAGCTTTGTCTCCCTTTAACTAGCTAGTGTATCAACTGCTTTTACGATGTCTAAACGTTAATCAATAGCTCTGGAAGTATAGACGATGCAAACCTTTTTTTTTCTTCAAATGAGCAGTTAGTTACAAGAGCAGTGTTTCACCAGAGCAGTAGGCAAAGGAGCATTGTGTCACTAGAGCAGTTTTCTAAGGAGCATTGTGTCACCAGAGTAGTTCGTAACGGAGCAATATGTCACCAGAGCATCTTGCCACGGAGGTCTGTGTCACTAAAAGTAGTTTGTCACGAAGCAATATGACGAGCAGTTGACCACAGATTCTGTGTCACCAGAGCAGTTTGTCACAGAGCAATATGTCACCAGAGCAGTGAGACATCATACATCAGAGAGTGTGTGGAAATTGAGATAAAATACAAAATACACAAACAAATTGTGCAATTAAAACAATAAATTTGAGCTTTATTTTAAACTAAAACGACAATAGACGTTTCGGCTAATGACGTCATCAGTACAAAATTGAGATGAAGGACACCATTATAACATAATTTTATTTAAAAATTAATAATCAATAAACAGAGAAGTAACAATGAACAAAGAAACCTTTTAACCAATAAACAAACAAAGCAACAACAAACAAAAGAAGTAACTCTTCTTTCAATTTAATCTCATGTTGTCATCCAGTAGCTGACGTAAGATGTTTGCCAACCTAAAGAAATGTGTGGCATCAGTTTACAATAGAACTCGGTATTTTTCTCTCGTGCAGCTTTTTTTAAATCGTGTGATGACCAGCGAACACGACACAATGTCTAACAATGATGAAAGAATACGAGACAATACGTTATCCAAGGGGGGTAACAGGATTCTTTGGTGAACTTTTATCAATGATCGATTGAACCAACAGAGAATTATCCTATAATTTTATTTGTTGACAACTTTCAATTTATAAATACAAATTTAATTTTATTAAACAGGATTTTTGAGGGGTTAATATTTTTAATTGTTTTTTGTCATACTAAGAATGAATGTATTCAATGCTCTTGAAAACCGTTTCGATGGTAAATGCCAGAATATTTACAAATTATAGACCTACTGTTACTATCACACTGATGATATAATGTACACAGTATGTGAAGAAAAATTTCGAAACTTCATAGGCTAATTATGAAACTATAAGTACAGTCAAACCTCTAATAACGAGATTAATTCGTTACCGATGCTTACTCGTTAAGCGAAACACTCGTTGCACGAAATAATTTTTCCCATACGAATCATTATAATGTACGATAATCCTTTCCATCCTGGGAAAAAAAATACTCATTTTTCAAAAAAATTTTATAAACATTTATTCAAATAAAATTGCTTATGAATTGTTAAAGAGTGAAACAACTAGAATACAATTTATATTTGAAACAAAAAACGTAAACAAATGATATGAATTTATGACAAATAATTATTCATTTTTTTTATACTAGAAAACTGTTTAAGACTTTTATTTTTTGCCGACGCTTCATAATTTGACGAAAATGTGTCGTAACCAATGTTCCCTCTAATGTATGTTGGTCCATGAGCAAAGTTGCGGAGCATCTATTTTTTGTGCAATATTTTACCAAAGTTGCTGCACGGTAATTAAAAACTACTGCGCGGCGTCGGTCAGATATCTGCGAGGCCGCGCAGCCGCACAGCTTAAAGGGAACATTGGTCGTTACCGTTTCGTAGACATTCTTGACACTCCATTTGAAGCATCCATCTCCTTAATTGTTCTTGAGAATAGTGCAGATCTTTGATGTTGGCCGATTGTAGTTGCGCGCTAGATTAGCCCCCTCCCTTGTTCTCGCTTTTCAATGGTTTTTCGTTTCATTTCAACAGTTATTATTTTCTCTGTTATGATTGTCTTCTTGTGGTTTTTTTTCGAAGACATTTTAGCACAGGTTATTACACTTTGCACATTAAAAAAATTACGAATACTGTCTGAATACATAATTCCGTAAAAATGGTTGATCACACACGAAAACAATACGCTAACAGACAGAGTGCTTAACACAGAATAATACATCAGGGCGGAAGTGCCGACTCACTAATGAATTTCCAGGAAAGGGGACTTTCCCTTTCTGCGTCACTCGTTATGTGAATCTTCGCTCGTTAAAGGAGCAACTTTTTCCCCAAAAAAATTCTTCGTTATGCGAAAATATCGTTATGAGAGATGCTCGTTATTAGAGGTTTAACTGTAATTATAATACCCAATCTAAACTAAATTAAAGAATGCTTTATTAGGAGTATATTATATGCTCCAGTTATATATAAATGTAAATATAATCATGTGTGCTTAAAATGCTAAGGCAATAACTCCGGACAGTGTCTACGCTCAGAAATTCGCTCTTTTCCTTTCAGAGAGGAATCGGCAGAATCCAGGAAACAGGCACCGACAAGTCCACTGGAGGAACAGCCATCACCCATAATCCTTTTCCCCATACTCTGTTTCACACCATGCCACTTATGGTCCCTCTCATTCCCATGTTTCACGTCACGGGGCATGTCACTCACATCACCATTCTTGTCTAGTGTACTGTGTATCGTTACTGTTTTCTCATTGTCTATAATATTATCCCTTTGTATCATCAAAAATTTGAAGAAAAAAAATCAGTAGAGGTGTACTGCATTCCGGCTGCGGCAAATCCGGAATCCTGCAGGATTTCACTGCTATTTTTTCAAATCCGGCCGCAGCCATATTTCAAAAATTTGAATCCAGGACAGCCCTACTAATGATCCTACATGTGGAAGAAAATCAGAAGCCCCGAGCCTAATTCTCTTCATGGGTCTTCCCGGAAGACCCTCCCAGCTATCTGGCCCCCTCCCCCAGAAAAGGACGTGACAGCTGGGAACCCCCCGGATCGGTCGCTTCTGAAGCGGCCACCTGGGCATCCAGGACAGAAAGTCGAAGATGCCTCCCACTAAGTTGACCCCACAAGGAGGGGTTGAATTGTATTACTATGACCCGCTACCACTTTGGCGCCACCCCGGCAAAGCATACGAGTCTCAATGGTTAGGACCGCCGCTATGCGGGGGATCATCAATGACCTACCTAGGGTGCAACCCCCACTGGAAGGTTTCCTCAGAGCTGGCGTCCGCTGCGTCTAAAGAGTGGCTATGTATGGTTCCCTGAGAAGTGCATGCATGACAGTCTCATGAAGTTCAAATCTAACGACAGCTTTTTTAGAAGATCATTGTGTTCCATGTCCCTTCGTGTCGAGAAGATCATTGTGTTCCATGTCCCTTCGTGTCGAGAAGATCATTGTGTGCCATGTCCCTTCGTGTCGAGAAGATCATTGTGTTCCATGTCCCTTCGTGTCGAGAAGATCATTGTGTTCCATGTCCCTTCGTGTCGAGAAGATCATTGTGTTCCATGTCCCTTCGCGTCGAGAAGATCATTGTGTTCCATGTCCCTTCGTGTCGAGAAGATCATTGTGTTCCATGTCCCTTCGTGTCGAGAAGATCATTGTGTTCCATGTCCCTTCGTGTCGAGAAGATCATTGTGTTCCATGTCCCTTCGTGTCGAGAAGATCATTGTGTTCCATGTCCCTTCGAGTCGACAAGATCATTGTGTTCCATGTCCTTTCGTGTCGAGAAGATCATTGTGTTCCATGTCCCTTCGTGTCGAGAAGATCATTGTGTTCCATGTCCCTTCGTGTCGAGAAGATCATTGTGTTCCATGTCCCTTCGTGTCGAGAAGATCATTGTGTTCCATGTCCTTTCGTGTCGAGAAGATCATTGTGTTCCATGTCCCTTCGTGTCGAGAAGATCATTGTGTTCCATGTCCCTTCGTGTCGAGAAGATCATTGTGTTCCATGTCCCTTCGTGTCGAGAAGATCATTGTGTTCCATGTCCCTTCGTGTCGAGAAGATCATTATGTTCCATGTCCCTTCGTGTCCAGTGTGTATAACCGTTGGTTCTGTCTCTTTCGCCGGCATTATGGCCAAAAATATTATTCAAATTAGATCGTCCTGACCACACGGCGCCCAGCTCCCATTACAAACATTTTTCTGGGATGGTCCAATAAGGGATTCGAGTACCACGTATCGTGGGCTAAAGCTGTTCAACAATGGATTCGAGTACGAAGTATCGTGTTCTAAAGCTGTTCAACAAGGGATTCGAGTACCTCGAATGGTGGCGTAAGGGGTCTAACGTTACCACAATAGAAGTCACGTGACCATAGTTTCTGCATCAAGCAGTGATTAATGCGAGTCAGTAGATCGATACTGACTTTGGTGAATCTTTGTTTTATTCCAATAGTAGACAATGCTGTGGCACTCGTTAATTTAAGACATTGGTTTGTTCAAGACATTTGTTAATTTAAGACATGGGTTTGTTCAAGACATTCGTTAATTTAAGACATGGGTTTGTTCAAGACATTCGTTAATTTAAGACATGGGTTTGTTCAAGACATTCGTTAATTTAAGACATGGGTTTGTTCAAGACATTCGTTAATTTAAGACATGAGTTTGTTCAAGACATTCGTTAATTTAAGAGTTGGGTTTGTTCAAGACTTTCGTTAATTCATGTACTAAGATAAATATTGGATTTGGTAAATTAATATTTGTTTAAATGGTTAATTCATGGAATAAGATAATCAATTATTCTGGCATCGGATCATTTCTGACACCGTTTAAGTCATATCAGTAATTAAATTATGGTGGTGTTAATTCACGGCGATAGTGAATTAACTCATGGAACTGGTTTGGTCACGGCACAGCTGAATTCATGGATTAGACTAAACAATCTCTCCCAGCCCCACCCTGCTTCATTTTCTAAACACAATTATCTAAACCTGTCTCTTCATTAAAGGAGTTGATCAAGGTAATGGTTCAAAACGTCACGGTTGGTGTTATCAACGAGGTCACCGCGTAAAATGTTGAGAACCGCTGATAACTAGATTCATGGACGATTTCTGATACACAAATAATGGATTATTGTGTGAGTAGACGAGGGCCTTTTTAGTTGATGGATATTGTTGATGTGGTGGTAGGTAGAACAGATAGATGAATGACTGAATGAATGAATGAATGGATGAATGAATGAATGAATGAATGAATGAATGAATGAATGAACGAATGAGCGAATGAACGAATGAACGAATGAACGAATGAACGAATGAACGAATGAACGAATGAACGAATGAATGAATGAATGAATGAATGAATGAATGAATGAATGAATGAATGAATGAATGAATGAATGAATGAATGAATGAATGAATGAATGAATGAATGAATGAATGAATGAAAAATTGAAAGAATGAATAGTTGAATGAATGAATGAATGAATACCAAGCTAAAACTGGCGGACAAATAAAGAAAAAGCGCGTTTTTTAAAAATGTGTTAATTTTTTTAATACGAACCGTGTGTTTTCGTAATTTTATGTAGTTTATACAAACTTCTTGTTTTTGTGGATATTTTAATATGGATAAAAAACATTGTGAGTGGAATGCTAATTAAAGATAAAAACCTAGTGTTGTGAGGATAGCTTATTGTAACGACAAAAATTGTTGTTGTTTTTTGTAGAGTGCCAGCCACTGAGTAATGGACGAGTGCCATAGCCAGTAACCAAATCAAACAATCCCTGTCCTACTCGCTGAGATAACATGCACTTAAGTTAATAAATGGGTCCGGTCTGTGTTACAATAGGCGCCATTTATCATGTGGACAACGGTTAATGCTTCTGTATGACGTCATGACCAGAACTTTTCTGTGGGAGATGGAAGTATTAGGCATGTCAACGCCCACATGGTGCCCCATTTCTATGTCAACGCCTACACAGTGCCCCACTTCCATGTCAACGCCTACTGTGCCCCGTTTCCATGTCAACGCCTACACTGTGCCCGACTTCCATGTCAACGCCTACACTGTGCCCCACTTCCATCTCAACGCCTACGCTGTGCCCCACTTCCATGTCAACGCCTACTGTGCCCCGTTTCCATGTCAACGCCTACACTGTGCCCCACTTCCATGTCAACGAATACACTGTGCCCCACTTCCATCTCAACGCCTACGCTGTGCCACAGTTCCATGTCAACGTCTACTGTTCCCCACTTCCCTGTCAACGAATACATTGTGCCCCACTTCTATGTCAACGCCTACGCTTTGCCCCACTTCCATGTCAACGCCTACACTGTGCCCCACTTCCATGTCAACGCCTACACTGTGCCCACTTCCATGTCAACGAATACACTGTGCCCCACTTCCATGTCCACGCCTACTGTGCCCCACTTCCGTGTCAACGCCTACTGTGCCCCATTTCCATGTCAACGAATACACTGTGCCACAGTTCCATGTCAACGTCTACCTGGCCCCACTTCCATGTCAACGAATACACTGTGCCCCACTTCTATGTCAACGCCTACGCTGTGCCCCACTGCCATGTCGACGCCTACACTGTGACCCTCTTCTATGTCAACGCCTACGCTGTGCCCCACTTCCATTCAACACCTACACTGAGCCCCACTTCCATGTCAACGCCTACTGTGACCACTTCCATACATATCTTATTAATTACATTTATTACCGTCGCCCCCTTTCTTCGTCCTTCTGTCTTTTTCCCCCATTTCCCCATCATTGTAAAGTAGCATCTATCATCATGTAAACTTAATATAATAATAACAAGAATGCCTACACAAGCATGTAATTATTCTAATGAAGCACAACCAACCCAGCGGGTATATTCCACGGTGGACACATAAACTTAGTATAATACCTCCAACGTTTATAGTCAGTTTTATAAACACCGGAAATATTGTTGTATTATGGCGTTTGTGGGTGACGTCTCAAATTGTTCCGTTATCTTAGTGATAAGCTGGTAGCTGTCCTTCATTGCACATATAACAAAAGTCAAAGGGAATATTCTAAAATGTTTATTTAAAAATAAAACAACCCCGTAAAAACAAAATTTTTGACTACAAATCCCTTATATATGAGATTTATATAAAAGTATTGATTATGTTCACACTGAAACCGAAATTATCTCCCCTGGCTTTAAAACTGGGGGAAGGGGGGAGGTGGTGTGGACATGGACAGGTGGCGTCAACGCGTTACTCAACTCCAGGTAAAACCTGGTTAAAACACGAGATGTGTTCACCGGTGGCTGGCGTGAAGTCAAGTGACCCGTAAAATGTAAACAATTGCGACCGCTACACATAGTTTATATAGATAAACTAAAAATGCATTAATTTAATTACGGTACGTTCGATCGATCTGAAATTTTGATACGATGCATTGTTAGGTGACACGGGTGCGTGTGCCAAATTTCAGCTCGATGGCTTCACGGGAAGTGGGTCATTTTCAACTTTTGTTTTTCCGCGTGCCCGACCAAGACAGCGGTGAAGTTAATATAAGGGATTTAGAAAACACCATCGCCAACAGTTTTAACATTTATTTTTAGAAAAGAAATAAAAGTCCACTGAATACAAATGTACCAAGAGAATGATGATGTAGTTCACTTAGAGGGAACATCTCCCGCGAGTCCTAATGTGCTATTAAAAAGAGACTTATTCCGGGTTTCATCGCTAACAAGTTCGTCTCGGCGTACTGCGTTGAGCAGGTTAAAATCGTCCTCTGAAGCCCACCAGGGTCCGCGGGCTTTTATTAACGCACCATTAACTGGCGCTTGAAATGGGCCATTATTTTATTTCCAACCACCGAGAACCAAGCATGATTACAGCATTTACGGACATGAGAGCATTCCCAGGGTTAAATGTATTATTACATTATGCGACACTTTTTCTTCCCTTTTTCCTGTTTCGTGTCGATGGCGACTTGTTCAACAAGGACGTATTGCATGATTCCACCCACGTCCAGATAACTTTGACTTCTGTCACGTCCAGATAACTTTGACTTCTGTCACGTCCAGATAACTTTGACTTCTGTCACGTCCAGATAACTTTGACTTCTGTCACGTCCAGATAACTTTGACTTCTGTCACGTCCAGATAACTTTGACTTCTGTCACGTCCAGATAACTTTGACTTCTGTAACGTCCAGATAACTTTGAATTCTGTCACGTCCAGATAGCTTTGACTTCTGTCACGTCCAGATAACTTTGACTTCTGTCACGTCCAGATAACTTTGACTTCTGTCACGTCCAGATAACTTTGACTTCTGTCACGTCCAGATAACTTTGACTACTGTTACGTCCAGATAACTTTGACTTCTGTCACGTCCAGATAACTTTGACTTCTGTCACGTCCAGATAACTTTGACTTCTGTTACGTCCAGACAACTTTGACTTCTGTCACGTCCAGATAACTTTGACTTCTGTTACGTCCAGATAACTTTGACTTCTGTCACGTCCAGATAACTTTGACTTTAGTCACGTCCAGATAACTTTGACTTCTGTTACGTCCAGATAACTTTGACTTCTGTTACGTCCAGATAACTTTGACTTCTGTCACGTCCAGATAACTTTGACTTTTGTCACGTCCAGATAACTTTGACTTCTGTTACGTCCAGATAACTTTGACTTCTGTCACGTCCAGATAACTTTGACTTCTGTCACGTCCAGATAACTTTGACTTTTGTCACGTCCAGATAACTTTGACTTCTGTCACGTCCAGATAACTTTGACTTCTGTCACGTCCAGATAACTTTGACTTCTGTTACGTCCAGATAACTTTGACTTCTGTCACGTCCAGATAACTTTGACTTCTGTCACGTTCAGATAGCTTTGACTTCTGTCACGTCCAGATAACTTTGACTTCTGTCAGGTCCAGATAACTTTGACTTCTGTCACGTCCAGATAACTTTGACTTCTGTCACGTCCAGATAACTTTGACTTTTGTCACGTCCAGATAACTTTGACTTCTGTCACGTCCAGATATCTTTGACTTCTGTCACGTCCAGATAACTTTGACTTCTGTCACGTCCAGATAACTTTGACTTCTGTCACGTCCAGATAACTTTGACTTCTGTCACGTCCAGATAACTTTGACTTCTGTCACGTCCAGATAACTTTGACTTCTGTCACGTCCAGATAACTTTGACTTCTGTCACGTCCAGATAGCTTTGACTTCTGTCACGTCCAGATAGCTTTGACTTCTGTCACGTCCAGATAACTTTGACTTCTGTCACGTCCAGAAAACTTTGACTTCTGTCACGTCCAGATAGCTTTGACTTCTGTCACGTCCAGATAGCTTTGACTTCTGTCACGTCCTGATAGCTTTGACTTCTGTCACGTCCAGATAACTTTGACTTCTGTCACGTCCAGATAGCTTTGACTTCTGTCACGTCCAGATAGCTTTGACTTCTGTCACGTCCAGATAGCTTTGACTTCTGTCTCGTCCAGATAACTTTGACTTCTGTCACGTCCAGATAACTTTGACTTTTGTCACGTCCAGATAACTTTGACTTCTGTCACGTCCAGATAACTTTGACTTCTGTCACGTTCAGATAGCTTTGACTTCCGTCACGTCCAGATAACTTTGACTTCTGTCACGTTCAGATAGCTTTGACTTCTGTCACGTCCAGATAACTTTGACTTCTGTCGCGTCCAGATAACTTTGACTTCTGTCACGTCCAGATAACTTTGACTTCTGTTACGTCCAGATAACTTTGACTTCTGTCACGTCCAGATAACTTTGACTTCTGTCACGTCCAGATAACTTTGACTTCTGTCACGTCCAGATAACTTTGACTTCTGTTACGTCCAGATAACTTTGACTTCTGTCACGTCCAGATAACTTTGACTTCTGTTACGTCCAGATAACTTTGACTTCTGTCACGTCCAGATAACTTTGACTTCTGTCACGTGCAGATAACTTTGACTTCTGTTACGTCCAGATAACTTTGACTTCTGTCACGTCCAGATAACTTTGACTTCTGTTACGTCCAGATAACTTTGACTTCTGTCACGTCCAGATAACTTTGACTTTTGTCACGTCCAGATAACTTTGACTTCTGTTACGTCCAGATAACTTTGACTTCTGTTACGTCCAGATAACTTTGACTTCTGTCACGTCCAGATAACTTTGACTTCTGTTACGTCCAGATAACTTTGACTTCTGTCACGTCCAGATAACTTTGACTTCTGTCACGTCCAGATAACTTTGACTTCTGTCACGTCCAGATAGCTTTGACTTCTGTCACGTCCAGATAACTTTGACTTCTGTCACGTCCAGATAACTTTGACTTCTGTCACGTCCAGATAGCTTTGACTTCTGTCACGTCCAGATAGCTTTGACTTCTTTCACGTCCAGATAGCATTGACTTCTGTCACGTCCAGATAACTTTGACTTCTGTCATGTCCAAATAGCTTTGACTTCTGTCACGTCCAGATAGCTTTGACTCCTGTCACGTCCAGATAGCTTTGACTTCTGTCACGTCCAGATAACTTTGACTTCTGTCACGTCCAGATAACTTTGACTTTTGTCAAGTCCAGATAACTTTGACTTCTGTCACGTCCAGATAACTTTGACTTTTGTCACGTCCAGATAACTTTGACTTCTGTTACGTCCAGATAACTTTGACTTCTGTCACGTCCAGATAACTTTGACTTCTGTCACGTCCAGATAACTTTGACTTTTGTCACGTCCAGATAACTTTGACTTCTGTCACGTCCAGATAACTTTGACTTCTGTCACGTCCAGATAACTTTGACTTCTGTTACGTCCAGATAACTTTGACTTCTGTCACGTCCAGATAACTTTGACTTCTGTCACGTTCAGATAGCTTTGACTTCTGTCACGTCCAGATAACTTTGACTTCTGTCACGTCCAGATAACTTTGACTTCTGTCACGTCCAGATAACTTTGACTTCTGTCACGTCCAGATAACTTTGACTTTGTCACGTCCAGATAACTTTGACTTCTGTCACGTCCAGATATCTTTGACTTCTGTCACGTCCAGATAACTTTGACTTCTGTCACGTCCAGATAACTTTGACTTCTGTCACGTCCAGATAACTTTGACTTCTGTCACGTCCAGATAACTTTGACTTCTGTCACGTCCAGATAACTTTGACTTCTGTCACGTCCAGATAACTTTGACTTCTGTCACGTCCAGATAACTTTGACTTCTGTCACGTCCAGATAGCTTTGACTTCTGTCACGTCCAGATAACTTTGACTTCTGTCACGTCCAGAAAACTTTGACTTCTGTCACGTCCAGATAGCTTTGACTTCTGTCACGTCCAGATAGCTTTGACTTCTGTCACGTCCTGATAGCTTTGACTTCTGTCACGTCCAGATAACTTTGACTTCTGTCACGTCCAGATAGCTTTGACTTCTGTCACGTCCAGATAGCTTTGACTTCTGTCACGTCCAGATAGCTTTGACTTCTGTCTCGTCCAGATAACTTTGACTTCTGTCACGTCCAGATAACTTTGACTTTTGTCACGTCCAGATAACTTTGACTTCTGTCACGTCCAGATAACTTTGACTTCTGTCACGTTCAGATAGCTTTGACTTCTGTCACGTCCAGATAACTTTGACTTCTGTCACGTTCAGATAGCTTTGACTTCTGTCACGTCCAGATAACTTTGACTTCTGTCGCGTCCAGATAACTTTGACTTCTGTCACGTCCAGATAACTTTGACTTCTGTTACGTCCAGATAACTTTGACTTCTGTCACGTCCAGATAACTTTGACTTCTGTCACGTCCAGATAACTTTGACTTCTGTTACGTCCAGATAACTTTGACTTCTGTCACGTCCAGATAACTTTGACTTCTGTTACGTCCAGATAACTTTGACTTCTGTCACGTCCAGATAACTTTGACTTCTGTCACGTCCAGATAACTTTGACTTCTGTTACGTCCAGATAACTTTGACTTCTGTCACGTCCAGATAACTTTGACTTCTGTTACGTCCAGATAACTTTGACTTCTGTCACGTCCAGATAACTTTGACTTTTGTCACGTCCAGATAACTTTGACTTCTGTTACGTCCAGATAACTTTGACTTCTGTTTACGTCCAGATAACTTTGACTTCTGTCACGTCCAGATAACTTTGACTTTCTGTCGCGTCCAGATAACTTTGACTTCTGTTACGTCCAGATAACTTTGACTTCTGTCGCGTCCAGATAACTTTGACTTCTGTCACGTCCAGATAACTTTGACTTCTGTCACGTCCAGATAACTTTGACTTCTGTCACGTCCAGATAACTTTGACTTCTGTTACGTCCAGATAACTTTGACTTCTGTCACGTCCAGATAACTTTGACTTCTGTCACGTCCAGATAACTTTGACTTCTGTCACGTCCAGATAGCTTTGACTTCTGTCACGTCCAGATAACTTTGACTTCTGTCACGTCCAGATAACTTTGACTTCTGTCACGTCCAGATAGCTTTGACTTCTGTCACGTCCAGATAGCTTTGACTTCTTTCACGTCCAGATAGCATTGACTTCTGTCACGTCCAGATAACTTTGACTTCTGTCATGTCCAAATAGCTTTGACTTCTGTCACGTCCAGATAGCTTTGACTCCTGTCACGTCCAGATAGCTTTGACTTCTGTCACGTCCAGATAACTTTGACTTCTGTCACGTCCAGATAACTTTGACTTTTGTCACGTCCAGATAACTTTGACTTCTGTCACGTCCAGATAGCTTTGACTTCTGTCACGTCCAGATAACTTTGACTTCTGTCACGTCCAGATAACTTTGACTTCTGTCACGTCCAGATAACTTTGACTTCTGTCACGTCCAGATAACTTTGACTTCTGTCACGTCCAGATAACTTTGACTTCTGTCACGTCCAGATAACTTTGACTTCTGTTACGTCCAGATAACTTTGACTTCTGTCACGTCCAGATAACTTTGACTTCTGTTACGTCCAGATAACTTTGACTTCTGTCACGTCCAGATAACTTTGACTTCTGTCACGTCCAGATAACTTTGACTTCTGTACGTCCAGATAACTTTGACTTCTGTCACGTCCAGATAACTTTGACTTCTGTTACGTCCAGATAACTTTGACTTCTGTCACGTCCAGATAACTTTGACTTTTGTCACGTCCAGATAACTTTGACTTCTGTCACGTCCAGATAACTTTGACTTCTGTCACGTCCAGATAACTTTGACTTCTGTCACGTCCAGATAACTTTGACTTCTGTCACGTCCAGATAACTTTGACTTCTGTCACGTCCAGATAACTTTGACTTCTGTCACGTCCAGATAACTTTGACTTCTGTCACGTCCAGATAACTTTGACTTCTGTCACGTCCAGATAACTTTGACTTCTGTCACGTCCAGATAACTTTGACTTCTGTTACGTCCAGATAACTTTGACTTCTGTCACGTCCAGATAACTTTGACTTCTGTCACGTCCAGATAACTTTGACTTCTGTCACGTCCAGATAGCTTTGACTTCTGTCACGTCCAGATAACTTTGACTTCTGTCACGTCCAGATAACTTTGACTTCTGTCACGTCCAGATAGCTTTGACTTCTGTCACGTCCAGATAGCTTTGACTTCTTTCACGTCCAGATAGCATTGACTTCTGTCACGTCCAGATAACTTTGACTTCTGTCATGTCCAAATAGCTTTGACTTCTGTCACGTCCAGATAGCTTTGACTCCTGTCACGTCCAGATAGCTTTGACTTCTGTCACGTCCAGATAACTTTGACTTCTGTCACGTCCAGATAACTTTGACTTCTGTCACGTCCAGATAACTTTGACTTCTGTCACGTCCAGATAACTTTGACTTCTGTCACGTTCAGATAGCTTTGACTTCTGTCACGTCCAGATAACTTTGACTTCTGTCACGTCCAGATAGCTTTGACTTTCTGTCACGTCCAGATAACTTTGACTTCTGTCACGTCCAGATAACTTTGACTTCTGTCACGTCCAGATAACTTTGACTTCTGTCACGTCCAGATAACTTTGACTTCTGTTACGTCCAGATAACTTTGACTTCTGTCACGTCCAGATAACTTTGACTTCTGTCACGTCCAGATAACTTTGACTTCTGTCACGTCCAGATAACTTTGACTTCTGTCACGTCCAGATAACTTTGACTTCTGTCACGTCCAGATAACTTTGACTTCTGTCACGTCCAGATAACTTTGACTTCTGTCACGTCCAGATAACTTTGACTTCTGTCTCGTCCTGATAACTTTGACTTCTGTCACGTCCTGATAACTTTGACTTCTGCAAGTAGAAACGAAATGTCCATGCTGCTGTGTTGTCCCTAGGGCTGTCGATAGATCTAGTCGAAAGATCTAGTCGATAGATCTAGTCGATAGATCTAGTCGATAGATCTAGTCGATAGATCTAGTCGATAGATCTAGTCGATAGATCTAGTCGATAGATCTAGTCGATAGATCTAGTCGATAGATCTAGTCGATAGATGTAGTCGATAGATCTAGTCGATAGATCTAGTCGATAGATCTAGTCGATAGATCTAGTCGATAGATCTGTAACATTGTTTGTTGTCCATAGCACATATTTTTATATTTGATCCCATTCTGCCAATCTCTCTAGCCCTATCCCCATTCTGCCAATCTCTCTAGCCCTAGACCTTAACTTTGGAAATGAAACTCAATCTTTAAATAAAGATATCCTTTTGTGTTTTTTAATGAAAACTTGATCTTTTTATTATCAAGAAACATACAATAGACTTAGCAAAAAGTATTTCGTCATTTTAAACTGACATTTTTAAACGAGTGAATGCTTTATGAAAATATTTGGAAAATCTTTGACTGTTAAAAAGAATTTGATTAGAGGAAATATAAATTCTACAAGGCTTCGAGGGAGAAGTTTACAAATAACTGTGTTATGAAAATAAAGTTTGGGAAAAACTTGTCCAAAGTGAAAGCGGTGTGATGGGGCGGGGCTCACTTTATCTTCATATACTTAGAACGTGCAACGGAAGAGGAAAATGATTTAAGTATCATA
>CALYLW010002425.1:0-49834 GCA_944989445.1 Ampullaceana balthica
AACTTGGACTTTTTTTTGCTCACTTCCCCGAAGGTTTATGGCATAATTCTTTTAAAACATACCAATCGTTGGTTTCTTTCAATTTATTCATTTTTAAAGAGATCGTTGCAACGCACGACGGGTCTGCTAGTAATATATAAAATATGATAACTGGTGTTTCAACGTTGAATTTTGCTGATCAAAGTTTCTAATTAAACCTTTGAAATAAATTGTAAGGGAAAGTACTCTTTTTAAAGAAGTGGATAAAGAGATTACACAATAAATTCCTTCTCAGGGGCTTATATACATGGTAGACTTAGTTTCTCAATGTTACGTTTTCAAAAACATATTGCTGGTGCTGATGCTAGAATGATATAAAGTACATAATATGTACTTTAACAAACAATGAACTATGCAAGGAATATTGAACGCGAAATTTTGTCACAACATGCAAATAAATATCTAAGATTATTTCAAAAATTGGTTTTAGTTTTTGTTTAATAAAATAAAAGATAAATGTTATTTATCAATTGTTTCGCTAATTTGTTATAATTTAGTATTACAATGAGTATTTCATATAACTTCATATAAAAATGAAATATTGTTTTTTTTTATTATTAACTTGAAACTGCAAAAAAAAATCATAATTCAAATATTTAAATTAACTACCTTTTTACAACATGCTGCCCTTCAATTCTATTGTATTTAATTAATTTTATTATTATAATTTTTTTCTTAATCAATGCTCTCTCTCTCAGAATGTACTTGTTTTATATTTCTTATATGTAATTTTAGTATTGTATCGTATTACTAAAAATGTATCGTATCTAACAACATCCATTTAGCGATAGAATTGATTAATAAATTATCAATAAAAAAAATACATTATTTTAAAAACACCGAGATAGAGGTTGTAAATAGATTACTTTCACGAGTGTTAAACTCTCTGCTGACAACTCGAAATATGTGTTTGGTGTTAGTATATTAAAAAAATTTTAAGAAGAAAAATGAAATAGAATGTACCATTAGATACAATTAAAAATTGAGCTGCTTCTAATCAATCATAAATCACATTTCATTTGTTTATTTTGAGTCAATATTTCAGAACTAGAGACACTCACAAATACTGAAACAACTATTTAAAAAATTAACCACACTATTCAATTTTTACTTAAATAAATTATGCAAATGTTTACTAAATGAAAATTTGCCTATTGAATAAATAGAATTTTAAATAAATTAAAAAAATAGTTAGGGCATATTTATTTTTATTTAGATCGCCGACATTGTGATACTTAGAAAGCTACTTTTTATTTTTGATGGGCAATTGTCACTAATGTCCCCCAAACCAGGGTGACAGTAACTCTAACTTAGCCACTGTTGATGTGCTTATGGCCTAACTTAAGCAAATCTTATACATTAGTTAAATTTTAAGCCCAATCCTTGTGATTCAAAAATATAATCATTTGAAACCTTTTGAAGGGCAGACCACTGACAAAACTTACATTCTAATATAAGAATATAAGATGTGGTGTATTTTAAACAAATGAGATTGCATTCGATTACTAACTGAAGTGTTGTCTTAGGTGTAAAGGTATTGATTGTAATCAAATATCAAGAGTAAATAGCGACCAATTGTATAGTAATTAGTTTCCATTTTGTTACCTCAAATTTCTATAACATATTTTGTTGACAGTTATTAACAAAGATAGCATTTAAATTCACGCTTAGCGCCTAGTTCTATTTAAGACAAAGAAAATACACACAGTGTGAGTGTGTGTGTATAGCAGAATATATGTAATCCTATCTTTGCTTGCGAAAAACATGCTACCTACTATGTGCGTATGTTTTGTGTTATACAGTATTCCAACGCTATTCGCGGGGTTGCGTTCTTTATCCCCAACAAATGGCCAAAGCCGTAAATATCAGATGTAGTTATTATATACGGGACTAAATGCTTCCTAAACACTTTCTGAAGACTCTCTTACTCATTTCATATATTTGCAATTGTGTATTTCACTCGTGTAATAAATTATTGTAGTAATTATAAAGTAAAAACATTTTCATGTTGTACATAAACAATATTTTAATTTTTTAATTTAAAAAAACCTAAGTAAAGGAAGAAAGCAACATCGCACAGCATAGTTTCCCATACTGTATTACTGTACCGTAAAGTCATTTTCTATGCGTGCCACATATGCATTAAAATTAACAGAACATTTTTAAAACGCTACAGGCAAATATAAGACAGATAAATTCAGTACTCACAAGTCAGGTAATAATAATACAGTTCGATGTGTTATGGTTAATAGCCTAACACGCGGTTATGCTTGGCCGCGAATCGGTAAGGGTATACTGTGTTTGAGACAAAGATTCTACCTACTATATGCGTGTTTTGGTATAGCGGTATGTGCATATAGTTGAATGTTTAATAAGCTGGGTTATACTTATAGGAAATGTTACTACCTCCCTTTATTTATATAGATGTTGTCACGATTCTTAACATTTAAAAGCTTATGAATTTAAAATGTAAAATATAGGTTCTTTGTCAAAGGGGCCGTCACTAAATGACGTCACTCTAATTTAGCCGATTATTCACCCCTTCCCCCCCCCTCGTCATGCATCGTCACAAAAAGTTAGACCCCCCTCCAAAAATACGTCACAAAGCTTTGACCAACCAGCCCCCCCCCCAAATAAAAAAGAAACAAACAAACAAATAAAAACAAACAAACAAACAAACTAAAACCCACCTTAATTTCTTTTTTGAAAATAAGTATGTTTCAAATCACTTTTTTGTCATTTAAGTATTTATTTAGTGTAGGTCTGCATTGTAATATCGTAACACACGTTAAGTATATTCACGTCAAAAGCATTTGATCTAAAATTACCACATTGATATCAAGTCTCATGTTTTCTAAAAAATATTTGGTATGCGATGGAAGAGGAATATGGCGAGTACTGTACGAACCCCACATTTGTACAGGAATGTAGGGTGCCATCTTGTGCGTCGCAAAATACAGTAATTTCTGCAAGAACAAGACTGAAAAATACTATGACATTAATAAAACATCCAATATTGTCATAACTTTTTACTCTGAAGCTCACGAGTTTGTTTTTTTTTCTCATTTTTTTAAAACGATTTCAAGTGCGTCACACAAGAGTTTTAAATATAATGCCACCAATAGACGAGGCGTGTTTAAATTGTTGAATTCTCTTGTGGAGTTTATAAACTAATGAAAAATACATGGCAACCGCTATCGGGAGGTTTAACCGAGGTGTCGGTGAACAGCGGTTCCCTATCTCAGTCGGTGTAAAAAGGGAACTCTTGGGGGTAATGCTGAATCATTGTGGGCCTATAAATTCGCTAGAATCCACTCTTTTCGGGTTAGTAATAATATTAACATAAATTTTTATAATTTTAATTATTAGGTATCCGTTTGAACCGGTCCGTTTTTTAAAAACGTTTAACCGGCCTTCAAAAATCGAACTCTGTTAACATTCTTAGATTATACTTTATTTTAATGCATACAAATTAAACATTGACTTTTAATCATCACGGTTAACTTCTTTTTTTTAAAAGAAAAATATATAAAAATAATATTTTTTAAATGTATTTTGTAATAACCCCTCAATAGACTGTCGGGCATCCCGTAAGAATGAGGTCGGCGAACAGGGGTAAGTTACCGCATCTGGGGTCAAAGACAATTCTTGGGGGTAATGCAGACTCATTTGGGAAAAATAACATCCACTACAATCCACTAGATATATTAAAATACATCATGTGTACCGTAATTTGTACGTGTACGCTTCAAACACATGCCCACTATTGAACCGGTTCATTCCAGAAAATGCATTTTTAAAAATTTGACAACTATCTAGATTTCTTACCTACGTACTATATGAAGACATCTAAATCCACCTTACTTTCATTTATATTGACACGAGTGACAAAAATCTTAATCCACATGACATAAGTGTATCAATTATCCTTTCTGTGATATTTAAAATTAATGCCTTAAAAACTGAGCTAAGAAGAAAAGTTGTTTTGTGCAGAACAGTGCTACTCTCGAATTGCGATGTCAAGAATTGATGCATTCAATAAAGTTAATGAATACTATTATATCTAGAATGGCCAGGGGCGTTAGACCAAAAAACAATCGAACAATTATATCAAACTTAAAACGTTTTTAATTGTATCAAATAGATCCCCCGCCCAAAAAAAAATAAAATAAATAAATAGAAATTTAAAAAAATAAATGGATATTCCGCATCGTTTTGACTTATAATATCTACACATAATCCTATTCATATCATTTCTAGACACTTATCCTGCTTTTAAAACTCATCAGTTGCATTTTATGGGAAGGGGGGGGGCTAACGACGCTCCCCTAAATCCCCGCCCGAGTCATGTGGGCTGGACCTCGAGTCTGGGGGGTAACGCACACATAAACTTGTATATTTTGGGGTAAGGGGCAAAATAGTTTGCCGACTCCTGCCGTAAAAACGGAGCTGCGGTTACATCACAAATGCGTTGATGTCAACATCAAACGACAGAGGGTAACAATTTTATATGTTCTATTGTGGGTTCTCAAACTTAAAGGATTATAATTATATTTAATTTTCATTCTTTCATAACTTACACCATCTGGCGTCTGATGCCCTATGGACCGGTACTTTGAGAAGCACTGATGGTTTTTAAAAAATATATATTTATTTAAAAAAAAAGTCATTAAATAAATTGTAAGCGACCAAATCTTACAGTGGAAGTTTTATTTAAAGTTACCCTTTTGATGTGACGTCACATTCCTTCAACCCCTCCCTCCCCCTCGTCACGCATCGTCGCAAAAGTGTGACCCCTCCCCCCTAGGTGCGTGACGTCATTTATGGACGGCCTCAAAGGTCTAGTCATTTAACTAATTACATCTATAGCAATATTTTAAACTTGCGCAATGAACTGACCATTTTGTATTTGTTTGATTGCAATTTACAAAAAGATAATATATTTAAAATGTTAATTTATTACTTTGCAATATGAAATGGTTATCTAGAATTTATTGGCCCATATCAAAAGATTTAACAAATGGGGAAAATATATTTGTATTGTTTACTTTCAGAAAAAAAGAATATAAAATCAAGAAAAGTTAGACAAGTAATTTACATTGTATACCCTTATGTTTTACAATATCCAGAATTATATAGCTTTCAGTCTATCTTATAAATTGAGTTTTAGCATATGTTTAACAACATGAACGCAGTACAAATAATAACTTTGGAGATAATTAATCAGTTCATAACTGTTAAGAAACATTGAATACACATTTTCGTTGTGGAACACTTTTTGTGTTATTTTGTAAAAAAAAATTTAAAAAGTATCATTGTCATAAGGGGCCGTCCGTAAATGACCTCACGCGATTTTGGCAGATTTTTACCCCCCCCCCTTTTTTCCCCCACCTAGCCACACTTCGTCACAAAAACTTAGACCCCCCTCCAATATGACGTTACAAAGCTTTTCCGCCCCACCCCCTCATACCTAAAAGCCGTATTTTCTAAGTGAAAATTAGTATGTTGCAGATGACTTTTTTGTCATTTAATATTTATTGGGTGTAAGACTGCAACTCTAATTTTGTAACACCTGTAGAGCCGTTGAAAATGTCATGCAATTAAATATTTAAGTATAACTTTTATTTATAGTTGCGCGTTTTGCTGTAACTTCACATTTCATAAACTTCCCACATCCCCCTCGTCACACATCGTCACAAATGCGTGACCCCTTCCTCTAAGCGCGTGACGTCATTTATGGACGGCCCCTAAGACAACATTTTCAAATGTTATAAATATCTTAAATTATATAGACACATACATTATCAAATTTTAAAGTTTATCTCTCCTTGATTTAATCAATTATTTTTCTCGAAAAGCGACAATAGAATTATCGAATTTCGTCAAAATATTACTATTACTATCATATGGATAAGACCAAGATACGGTTTTATTAGATAGTTAAAAATAGTTTCAATAAAAAGCCACACTCATATACATGTTGAACTGTTCTGTGCTGTATCTCTGGCACTATAGTTATATAATTATTTGTAACGAAAAACATAGCAACATAGTATGTTTTCATATGAAAAATAACATTTTAAAAATTGAAAGTTCTTTTCTGGACTTATATCTTGTTGCAAAACTAAATATAAATTTTAAAAACCCGTAAGAAACCAAGCTTTTTATTATAAATCCTTTATGTACGAGACGTAACTAAAAGAATGTTCATTATAATACGCAGCGCAAGACCATCCAACAATACAAAATTGTAGTGTCGTAAAACATTTTTAATATAATGCGCACCAATCAGGAATATGTTTGTAAAAAGTGTTGTCAGTAAAATACGCACCATATTGCGCGACAGAAAGTTCGTTCAATATAATACGCACCGTGACACTCTATCTCAAAAAATAACATGATATATAGAGAAAAAAGACATAAATAAAATAATCTAAAAAATCAATAATTTAATTACGGTACATGAAATCGATCTGAAATTTTGATACATAGTTTTTATCATCGCCACCAAACTGCCTGCTAAATTTCAGCTCGCTAGCCTACGAGGAAGTGGGTTAAAATCGATCCAAAGTTTTAGCGACAAGCAATCAAGCAAGAAATCAAGGGTTCAACCAGACACCACGAGTTAATATAAAGGATTTAAAAAGGTTTCCTCGCAGTATAGTAGATATCTATTTCTATTTTTTCGTGTGATTACTTGTCCATTTGTTTATTTGTCCTTGTGATTACATGTCCGTATGCTCACTTGTCCATGTGATTACTTGTTCGTATGTTCACTTGTCCATGTGATTACATGTCCGTATGTTCACTTGTCCGTGTGATTACATGTCCGTATGTTCACTTGTCCGTGTGATTACATGTCCGTATGTTCACTTGTTTATGTGATTACATGTCCGTATAATCACTTGTCCGTGTGATTACATGTCCGTTTGTTCACTTGTCCGTGTGATTACATGTCCGTATGTTCACTTGTCTGTGTGATTACATGTCCATATGTTCACTTGTCCGTGTGATTACATGTCCGTATGTTCACTTGTCCGTGTGATTACATGTCCGTATGTTCACTTCTCCGTGTGATTACATGTCCGTATGTTCACTTGTCCGTGTGATAACATGTCCGTATTTTCACTTGTCGTGTGATTACATGTCCGTATGTTCACTTGTCCGTGTGATTTCAGGTCCGTATGTTCACTTGTCCGTGTGATTACATGTCCGTATGTTCACTTGTCAGTGTGATTACATGTCCGTATGTTCACTTGTCCGTGTGATTACATGTCCGTATGTTCACTTGTCAGTGTGATTACATGTCCGTATGTTCACTTGTCCGTGTGATTACATGTCCGTATGTTCAGTTGTCCGTGTGATTACATGTCCGTATGTTCACTTGTGTCTGTGATTACTTGTTAGTATTTTCACTTGTCCGTGTGATTACTTGTTCGTATGTTCACATGTACATGTGATTACATGTCCGTATGTTCACTTGTACGTGTGATTACATGTCCGTATGCTCACTTGTCCGTGTGATTACATGTCGTTATGTTCACATGTCCGTGTGGTTACATGTCCGTATGTTCACTTGTCCGTGTGATTACATGTCCGTATGTTCACTTGTCCGTGTGAGTACATGTCCATTTGCTCACTTGTCCATGTGATTACATGTCCGTATGTTCACTTGTCCGTGTAATTACATGTCCGTATGTTCACTTGTCCGTGTGATTACTTATTCGCATGTTCACTTGTCCTTGTGATTACATGCCCATATGTTCACTTATCTTGTATTTCTTGTTTGAAGGTTCACTTATCTTGTATTTCTTGTTTGAAGGTTCACTTGTCCTTGTGATTACATGCCCGTATGTTCACTTGTCTTATATTTCTTGTTTGAAGGTTCACATATCTTGTATTTCTTGTTTGAAGGTTCACTTATCTTGTATTTCTTGTTATAAGGTTCAATATCCCATGTGGTTTCCTGTCCGTCACCCATTCAGTCTAATTGTCCTCTCTGTATATATTATGCAATTATAATTTTGTTTAAAAAATAACATCTTTTGAGGAAAACATAGAAATTAAAATTAATCCTTGAACAAATTATGAATTATTATAAATTTATGTAACTTATAATTATACACATTACAATGTATCCAGAATATTATACAAATACAAATTTAGTGTATAATCCCCTACATCAATGATTGGGTTTAGGACATTGGTAGCACTACATCAATTATTGGGATATAGGACATTGGTAGCATAACATCAATGATTGGGATATAGGAAATTTTTGTTTCTACAGCACACAACTAATGCATCGGTAGCAGTACATCAATATTTGTGTTCAATATGACATATTTACCTCAGTTGATGAATAACTCGACAGCTTTAAATCATAGTCAAAATAACGCTACACATCCTTTGTGAAACCGTCCTTGAACGTTCTTACTTATAATATGATTTTGTGGACATAATGTATTTGTAATTTTAGATTTATCCACGATTAATTAATTGTGTTTTTAGTTGTAGCCATGGTGAATATGTGTATGTAATTATAATTGTAACAAAACAAACTTGCTGGTATTAATTGTTAATTTGTGTATGTAATTGTAAGTGTAACAAAAGAGAATGGCTGGTATTTAATTGTTAATTTGTGTATGTACTTGTAAGTGTAACAAAAGAGAATGGCTGGTATTTAATTGTAGTACTAACAATGAATATGTGTTTATAATTATAATTGTAACATAAGAGACTAGCTGGAATTAAATTTTTAGTCGTAACTGCGATGACTAATTTGTGGTTGTGTTAATCAAGTGATTGTGTAGCTACGTTCTTCGAACTCCTTTAACTCAACACGTCAGTGGTAGTTTTAAAATATGCCATAAATATGTGTTTGACATTAAATATGTGATTTATGCGAATTTTATTTTGTATACCTCATTTAAATGTGTGTGTAAGTGTTTATTATTTTGTTTAGTTAATTGTTTACTATGAAAATATCACTATACAATACAAATGTGATTTCAAGTTTTTTTATCCAAAAAACATTTGGATCGCCAAAGAATAGAAAACAATTATCATAAGGGACGTGCAAAAAATTATAATTCCCGTATGCTTGGTTCCACAAAGCACCAGAGCTGACGTATTTAATGTGAAATTTTACATAATAAACTTAAATAAGGAGATTAATCAGATCATCTCATTAAAATTTTATTAAACTATAAGTTACAGCACTTATCTTATCTTATCTGTGGCAGACGCTCCTTCTATACAGAAGATTATTGCGTCCTACGCGTATCTATGGTTTGTGTTTAGTCCTGCATTCTTATTAGAGTTTTAAATGTTGATAAAGTGTTGATTTTCCTGGTTTCTTTGGGCAACCTATTCCACACCCGAATTCCGGACGGGAAGAACGAAAATGTGTATGTGTTTGTTCTTGCATTCGGAATAAGAAAGGTGTTTTTATCCTTACGTCTATTTGAGGATTGTATTAAGTTAAATTTGTGTTTCTTAATTGACATAAATTGCTTTACGTATGATTACTACTTTCCTCTATGTACTTTTATCCTCTAGTGTTTTAAGGTTTAACCCTTAAATGCATGATTTTTTTAAAAACAATGAAAAAAATATTAAGGTATGCTTTATAATTTCTTTATTCATTATAATAAGTCTCAAAATTATTTTCAAAAGTTAAAATATGTAATTTGCACAAAAACAACATGTTGCATATTTGCAACATCCTACAGTAAAGTCTGATTTTATTGTGAAAAGGGAGGCAAACGCTTGGTGTTGTAATTGAAACAAATAAATTGTCAATTTCTTTCAATTTGATTCACCGTCACACAGTTTGTGGCACAACTCAGTTCCAAATCAGCAGGCCAATAGAATCGCACATTGAGTAAGCGTACAATGGACTTGTAAATAAAAATACCAATAGATTGTCTCAATTCTTATAAGTTGAGATTGAATGGCTTGTTGTTAAGAACTGAAGAAACTGTATATGGAAACATAACACCGATGGATACAACAGATGTCTATATATCACTGTTAAATATTGTGGACTATATTCTATAGATATCAATACTTGTATATGACTCTTGTTGTCTAGGGTTACAGATTACGGGATGCTAATTGAGCTCCCAGACTACTTTAAAAAAATGTTATCTTTATAGTATCTACCTCTAATCGGCTCTAGCCCCAAGTATTAAGTATTAGTATAGAACTACGCTACAATACCTAATACATATAAATAAGCACACAAAACACCTCTGTACACAACAGAGAGAATATTTAATTACATTAAGTAAATCATATAAATACACATTGGAATAGATTCCACAATATAATGTATAGACTATAGCTCAATAACTCTAATAGTAAATACAATCAGATTACAACTTAACTTCACAAATACATTCTATGACTTCTTAATCGGCCAGCTCCAGTTGTATGTCTGCCGATCTCACTTCACACACGGTCTCAGGTCACGGGGTCAGTCCATGTTCCGCCTCAGTGGTCAGCGATGCTATTAACCCATTCATCGTTTGTAAGGCCGGTAACACCACGTCCCTCTACGACTCCAGTGACTGACCGCGTCACAGCTGGCTGCACTGTTTACTAACAGTATAGTCTTCTGTCCGGCTCAGGGTTGTCTTGCCCACTTTTGCCAGTGGCACATCTGGTGCTCAAACTTCTATACTACGTAAGCTTGGCTATGCTAGCCCCTACGCTTACTTGCTCCACTGTAGGTAACACTACCCTACATTTACTTGCTGAAATAACATACACATAAATTGTCATAAAACTGAATAACCAATTAATGAATATACAGTATATAAAAGAATACTACATCTACTTCAACATAACAATTATACATTTGACTATCCTAAGTATAATCTAAGTCCAACCTGCACACCAGCAAGGCTCCCTTCTCAAGACCCGTCCTACAAGGGTTTGGAATGCAGAGGACGAATGTGTCATATGTCCAAGTATATAAGGACCGCTCACCCACGCCTGCACTAAATTCCCATTGGTTGAACCTTTCGTCCCATGGATGGTACATGTGACAAACTTAATTCTTATTGGTTAAGCCCTACGTTCCAATAACTTTTGGGTACCCCCGACACAAATACAAAACAGCATCCCAACTAAAATTGGCCTAGCCGAAGTATCGATTTCGACCTGATAACTTTAGTTGGCCTCTCACCCACATTCCTACCTCTTTTCCTTTGTCCCTCAAAAGTTAGTGTCCCTCAACAGCGTTTACAAACATTGTCTTTGTTCATAAAAGGTTAGTGTCCTACCCAATGTCTGAACCTCTATCTCCCAACGGTTCTAAAATACAACGATTCTCAAACCTATATTTTGATACTCGACACTCCCCCCTTCTTCTCTTTGACAATACTTGTATTGTCACACCAAAAGTTAAAGTTGAGTACTCAAAATCATGATCTATCAAAATAACATGGTTATGAAATATCATACTAAGTTCTCATCGTTCACATGACCAAACATTACTAATACAATGTCACCAATGACAACATCAAACAACTAAAAGTTATAACATATGAATGCAAGCAGAAAATCATTTATATTCAATACATATCTTCATTCATAACAATATTAGTAACTCTATAATCACCAAGTCTTAACTAGTAGTTATAACATTTTAACATTATACTCCTGTCTGAAACGAGAAAAATAGAACAAATTAATATAAGAACTTTCATTTTAAAAGTTAGATAGCATTCAATTATTTTAGAGCATCATATGCAATTAGGTATCATCAAAGTATGTATACTGAAGTGTGCTTCTTATATTACTATATGCTTTCAAAAGCAGTTACTCACAATATGTCAGTGACAATTTCAGTAAAACAATTCATTTTTGAAGCACAATTTAAGTTTCAAAGTATTAACACATTTAAAACTTTTTCAAAGTATTCATAACTAAATCTGTTTCCACAAGTATTCATAAGCAACTACAGTTCAAAGCATCAATAAACATTGTAGCAATATCATCTCAATAAAGCAGAAAAGTCCTGAAAAAAAAACTGTTTTTCAAAAGTATTCATCCAAATTATTTAAGTAAAAATATCCTGCAAACAACCAAGTATTGAACGTAACTTAACCCATTTACATTCAAAGTGGTTTACTAAGACTCTATTAGTTATAAAACAAGCATAAAATTAACTAAGGCCAATGTTCCTGAAAAACAACCGAGTTTTTAAAGTAATTCAAACACGCAAGTTTCAAAGTGTATACAAATCTTTAGTTATCGAATATCAACAAGCTTATTAAACACAGATGCTGCAAATAGCGAGAATTCAAATTATTCCAAAAAATAGATGAGTATAGTACTCCAATCATATTTTTAAGTCATAAACACTCATAAGTGCTAAGTAAATATTTTCAGAATTAAAAACAAAATCAAATCTTTAAAGTTACAAAAAAAAATCATAGTCAAACTCATAGTCGTATCAACGGTCCAGTTCAGTAAGTCAGATACTTAAAAGTTCAAGAGTTTTCTCCCCTGCGACATTTAATGTGCCTATCCCCGTTCTGGGCATATCTACACTTGAAGAAATATTTTCATGAATTAAATGAAAGATATTCATTAAATGATAAGTTTGCCATGTCAGCATACTCTTACAATCAACAGGTCACCCATATCTAACAGTTGGCTTACCTGTTAGCCTATGGTCCATCGTGGCTGGTGTACGTATGACTTGCAACTTCATAAGTACTGCGGGCGGCACAAAATTTGAACTCAAATTGGACTTACCCACCTTCTCACACGGAACATCCACATTTAACTGCTGGATCTTTCTTTTCATACTAGTGATACTACCATCAGTTTTAGTCTGTTCTAGACTAATACAACTATCAGTAAAGTCAACATTTTCGTGACTCACTGGTACAAACTCATTTCTTACCAGTTCATCAATGCCTAAGCATAAGCATTCAACAAGACACTCTTGTTTTGAATTACACAATTCTCTTCCTGAATCCATCTCTCCTTCCTTTACCTCATTAACACAACACCGCGTTAACTCTCGCGTGGTCTGTTTGCCTTTGTCCCTAAGACGCAAACTTTTGGGATCATTAACTTCACCTTGACCCAAATCCTTACTGTACCTGTGACTGTTCGGCATGTCATTGATCTCTTTGACCGCTTTTGTGCGCTTGTCTCCCCCTACCTTAACTCTAACGGTCGCTCCCGTTAAGTCTTGTGCGCTTTGTTTGCCCCTCCTACAAAGACGCAAACCTACTCCATCCGTCACGGTCACTTCACCCTGACCCCCCTCCATATTGCTCATTTTCACGGTCGCTGTGGCTTGCCTGAGCCTATTGTATTTTATGTCCCCCGCGTCCGCCCTACCGTTATCCCCCCTTGCTGCCGATACCCTTGACTTACAGTTGTCTGTCTTTCTTTCTGATACTTTTAACAACTTTGTCTCAACTAAAGGTGTCACCTTTGTACTTGTTGATTTTTTAGCGTGCCTGTCTTTGTGTCTTATTTTTGACCCCTTTTGGTCATCGTTCTTGGCCAAAGTCAACATTTCTTCCTTAGTTTCACTGTTCCTTGTCAACAGACTCTCTTTGTCTTTGTTCACTAACCATTTGGTTGTAATGTCCTCTGAAATCTTAGCTAACGCGATTTCGAATTCTCGTTCTCTATCCTCTATTTCGAATCTTAATTCTTTTAATTTCATCAAACTTTTTTGTTCAAATATTCTTGTTCTTTCTTTTTCATTTAAAGATTCCTGTTGAATTTCTTCTTGTAAAAGCAAATATTCTTGGTTTGAACTCTGCCTTATTTTGCTTATCAATACATCTATTTTAGTCAATTGTTCTCGATGAATCTCTGTTAGTACTGTAGTCCGTTCCTCGAGTAACTTGTGTCTTTTCTGTAGTAAATTTGCTATTTCTTTCTCAAAGTGTTGTCTCACTGATTCTTCCTGAATAAAAATTTCTATTTCTATTTCTTCGAAACCCATTTCTGTGGCTTCATATCTAAAATCTTCTACAGATTTACCCAAATGCAACATTGACAATGTCGGAAGAAAAGACATTTCTAAAAGTGTTTCAAAAGACTTTGAGCACAGAAAATCAAGTAACAATACATTGCCTTACAAAACAAGACTCAACAAAATGCTAATATATACTAACCTATATATTACTAGTATTGTCTAGAAAAAATGTAATAGGAGTCCCCAACGAAATTACTTTTTCGTTCTTACGGGCATACGAACTCAGATTACATTACTCTTGCACATTCTAAATGTAAAAATATAACACACAGTACTATTCTAAGAACTAAGCAAATACAAGTGGCTCTGTTAAATTGTCAACTGTGTGGACAATAGCAAACTTTCCTTACCTCCCCCTGAAATGTGTTTCCCTTTATTCGCTTCACGCTGGTGGGGCGAGTTTGAACTCTTGAACCTGCTCGGTCCTGGTTCGTTGCTGTGTCTGGTCTACGTAAATTTGTCCGTCTAGTAGCCTGACTCACAACAGGAACAGGTGGTGTTGTCAGAGTTGCGCTGTTTTTAATTCAAATAAACATCAATGAGTAAATGATAATATATTTCAAACAAATATAATAACTCACTTATTTATGGAAATAGTAATCAATTAACTAGGAATAATACTTCAGAATAAAAAATTGCCCTAAGTCCAAAAGCCCTTAATAATTTAGCTTAGGACGAGATCCCCAATGTTAAGAACTGAAGAAACTGTATATGGAAACATAACACCGATGGATACAACAGATGTCTATATACCACTGTTAAATATTGTGGACTATATTCTATAGATATCAATACTTGTATATGACTCTTGTTGTCTAGGGTTACAGATTACGGGATGCTAATTGAGCTCCCAGACTACTTTAAAAAAATGTTATCTTTATAGTATCTACCTCTAATCGGCTCTAGCCCCCAGTATTAAGTATTAGTATAGAACTACGCTACAATACCTAATACATATAAATAAGCACACAAAACACCTCTGTACACAACAGAGAGAATATTTAATTACATTAAGTAAATCATATAAATACACATTGGAATAGATTCCACAATATAATGTATAGACTATAGCTCAATAACTCTAATAGTAAATACAATCAGATTACAACTTAACTTCACAAATACATTCTATGACTTCTTAATCGGCCAGCTCCAGTTGTATGTCTGCCGATCTCACTTCACACACGGTCTCAGGTCACGGGGTCAGTCCATGTTCCGCCTCAGTGGTCAGCGATGCTATTAACCCATTCATCGTCTGTAAGGCCGGTAACACCACGTCCCTCTACGACTCCAGTGACTGACCGCGTCACAGCTGGCTGCACTGTTTACTAACAGTATAGTCTTCTGTCCGGCTCAGGTTTGTCTTGCCCACTTTTGCCAGTGGCACATCTGGTGCTCAAACTTCTATACTACGTAAGCTTGGCTATGCTAGCCCCTACGCTTACTTGCTCCACTGTAGGTAACACTACCCTACATTTACTTGCTGAAATAACATACACATAAATTGTCATAAAACTGAATAACCAATTAATGAATATACAGTATATAAAAGAATACTACATCTACTTCAACATAACAATTATACATTTGACTATCCTAAGTATAATCTAAGTCCAACCTGCACACCAGCAAGGCTCCCTTCTCAAGACCCGTCCTACAAGGGTTTGGAATGCAGAGGACGAATGTGTCATATGTCCCAGTATATCAGGACCGCTCACCCACGCCTGCACTAAATTCCCATTGGTTGAACCTTTCGTCCCATGGATGGTACATGTGACAAACTTAATTCTTATTGGTTAAGCCCTACGTTCCAATAACTTTTGGGTGACCCCCGACACAAATACAAAACAGCATCCCAACTAAAATTGGCCTAGCCGAAGTATCGATTTCGACCTGATAACTTTAGTTGGCCTCTCACCCACATTCCTACCTCTTTTCCTTTGTCCCTCAAAAGTTAGTGTCCCTCAACAGCGTTTACAAACATTGTCTTTGTTCATAAAAGGTTAGTGTCCTACCCAATGTCTGAACCTCTATCTCCCAACGGTTCTAAAATACAACGATTCTCAACCCTATATTTTGATACTCGACACTTGTTTACATCTGACTGGAGTATACCTATAAAATTTGATTCATGAACTTTTAATCCTTTGCTCCAAATCTTCTGAAAGAAAGTGTAGAAAACATTCATAGGGCGAGCTCATGTTTTGAAATTCAATTGGAAGTTTGTCGCCCCCTGAAATGTAAGTTCCGCCTCTGTCAAGACTAAATTTTATTTTCCACACTATCTCCGTCCTTTTCTTTTGAGATTTTGAATTGGATGGTGCATGTGAAGTACATATATTTTCAGCAATAGGTTCAACCTCAGCTTTATAATGATTGACTTATTCATTCAAAATGTGTAAGTCTTCATCATGGTTATTATATAATTAGATAAATAATTAGGGCGCATGCGTCACAAGGGGGGTGCGGGTGGCGCAGACCACGCCGGGTAACGCCATCACGAAATGTGGCACCGCTGTGTAAATCTCTAAATGTGTCCGTTATTTGGCACTGATGGTTTAACTGATGGTGTTAGTTTTTGTCAGTTTTGAATATTCCCCAGTAATGAATCTGGCAGCTCTTTTTTTAATCCAATGAGAATTAGTACTGAACATTTGTGCTGTTTAAATATGTCATTGTAGGACACGTAAGTTAATGAATAGTAATATTAAATTTTTGGGTAAGAAAATATATTTTAATATTTTTTAATCGGAAATTAAGTAAACTATGAAATGTACATATTTTCTCTAACATATACCCATATCTAAATGTTTAGTCGTCACCTTGGCCGTATCACCATGCGATTGTACTTTATCCAAGTGGCACGTCATTGGAACTCGATCCCTTCTATTAGGTTTACAATGTTAATAAACAAAATGTCAGCTACCACCATAAACCTTTATTTAATTTTTTTTAAATAAATGATTTCATGTTTTGCATCACTAATAATCTTTGTGTGTGAAAATTATAACTTAAAGTAGAATAGTATAAAATTAGCCATACCTTTGCTCTCCACACGACTACATACTAATACTAATTTAATAGTTATGGAAAAATTCCCCACCTAATAAAAGAGCACGTTATTAAACCAACACAAAATATTTCTGTGTGAATAACAAATAAACTAAAGACTTGACATTTAATATCAAATCTGTTAATAACAAGTAGACTGCAGAATTGATATTGTATAGTAAATTAGTTAATAACCCGTACACACAATGTCATAAATTATATAATACCAGTGCTTAGCAGTGCAGAGTAGAAAAAAAATACAATTTTAATGACGTCATATGCGACAATACAAAGTTATTTCACAAAAAGATGTTTCATGTTATTTACAGCCTACACTTATTTCCTATTATATCACATAGAATAGGAATGTGATTTCCTTTTAGTACATTCGTATATACTCACAAGAACAATGAGCCAAATCCAGCACAGTCATTACTATCGAACAATTTCCTATTCGCCCATAAAATATTTGACAAATATAGTTTACTTCTTTTTAAACTGGCGTAGATTTGTCGCGTCAAATTATTGTGTGTAATATTGTTGACATTTTGTCTTATAATACCACACCTCTGAAACGGTTAATTACATGTATTCTAAACATATTAGAGAAAGATGATAATTGGGTTCTTTTTTATTTCATGTTTAAGAAATTTTTATTAGAGGAATATAAAAAAAACTATTTTGCAAAGGAAAACAGGACGCTATTTTCAAACACAATAATAAATAGTTTAAGAAGAAAATACTCGCAGTCTTGCTAGAAGCTTAATATTACATGGCATTTGAATAAACGTATTTATTTATTTTTTTACAATTTAGGTCTCAATAAAAACACACAAACACACACATACAAACACACAACCAAAGTATCAAATGAAAGCACAAATAAAAAATAAATCTCATCAAATTACCAAAGGCTTTTTACACATTTCTAGTTACGTCTTTTCATAAAACATAGTTCTGCGATGTTGTTGTATTGTATTGTTTGTTTTAAATTTAATAACTAATCGCTAATTCTAAAACTTATATTTCTCATCCTCAATCCTTTAAGTTTGTTTTATTAAAGTTAACTGTTGCGTTCTGGGTTCTAGAATAATTAAGACGAAGTCTCGACTCTTGTTCACGATATACTTCAAGCCTTTATTTATTCAGCAATATATTTACAGCAACAGATTCAGTTACACGACGCAATCCATTCACAATGTCCACTCACTTGTAAGTGCATACATGGACCCTCTGTCCCTAATACGCTGAACACTCGAGTCACCTCGATGTGTCACCAGCTATCAGAGCCAACGCTCTATACTAATCGCTAGCCCTAACAAGGACTATGGACCTCTGCACTCGGTCAGTATTCACATGTCTCCCTCTCTCTCTGTCTCACACACACTATATACACACTGCCCGGCTGTCTAACTTTCATACCGAGTGAATACAATTAACACCATTATTGACAAGTGAACTCTTGTCAACTCACGCCTTGACCCGAATCACAACAATGACTCACAACAATCTCACAACAATCATTCGCAGTGATTCTCATACCCAGACATATCCCCCCTCTTCCGTTAGATTCTACTTACGAGTAGAATCTCACAATACAACAAAACCAGGGCATGGAATCACTGCACATTATAAATACATTAATATAATACATCATGAATTATTCAATATCTTTAAAACTAATTTTATACACAAAAATCCATGAAAAAAAATTAATAGTATATACTATAAAGAAATATTAAGAAATACTGCACAAAAATAACTCTCGTTTTGAACGTCCGCGTAAACGTGTTCAATATTATTGGCTGTAGGGGTCATATGTGTTTGAGGGACCAATCGCTATTGATGACTTGACAGAACCTTGCCTTTTATTATATAGGATAGATTGTGCCTTATGAAATTTCAAAAGCATTTTAAAGAGTTTTGATATTTTTTAAAAACATCTAATTTGTCTAAAGAAGAACGTGATGTTAAATATTTACATTAGTACATTGCTTTGTGGTGCAGTGCTGGCGCGCAATACAATTTTATTACTTTTATTTTTAAATGACGAAAGTTCAACAAGCTAGTAAGATATATATTCTTATCTGATCTGTTACAGACGCTTCTTCTATACAGACGATTATTGCGTCCTCAGATTAACCATTGTTTATTTCTAGTCATACAGTTTTATTAGAATTTTAAGTCTTATCTTATCTTATCTGTTTACAGACGCTTCTTCTATACAGAAGATTATTGCGTCCTATGCTTATCTATGGTTTGTGTTTAGTCCTGCATTTTTATTAGAGATTTAAATGCTGATAAAGTGTTGGTTTTCCTTGATTCTTCAGGCAACCCATTCCACGCCCGAATTCCGGACGGGAAGAAGGAAAACGTGTATGTGTTTGTTCTTGCATACGGAATAAGAAAGGTGATTTTATCCTCATGTCTATCTGAGGGTTGTATTAAGTTATCTTTGTGTTGTATTTCTAAATTAGAATTAATTGCTTTATGTATGATTACTACTTTGCTTTTGGTTCTTCTATCCTCTAGTGTTTCAAGGTTTAATGATTTAACTAATGGTGTTATTCTTGTCAGTTTCGAATATTCTCCAGTAATGAATCTGGCAGCTCTTTTTTGAATTTGTTATAGTTTATCAATGTTTTCTTTGGTGGATGGGTCCCATACAGAAGATGCATATTCTAGTACAGGTCTCACCAAAGTGAGGTAGCATTTTAGTTTTATATCTCTATTACATTTGTTAAAGTTTCTTTTTATAAAGCCTAAGGTTTTGTTTGATTTTTAATAACTTCATTGACATGGGGATTCCATGATAGTTTCTCATTTATTAACACTCCTAAGTATTTTGCATCTTTAGTTTGGGTCAGTTCTTTTCCATGAATGTAATATTTTGAATTTAATTGTTTCTTTTTCTTTGTTACTCTAACAGTTGACACTTTTCTGGGTGGAAAGACATACTCCAGTTAGTTTCCCATTTTATCAATTCATCTAAGTCTTTTTGTAAAATTTTGCTGTCTTGTTCTGATTTAATTGTTCTATAGATTATACAATCATCAGCAAATAACCTAAATTTTGTACCTGTTGAGATGTTGTTGGGTAAATCATTTATATAAATTAAAAAGAGTAAGGGACCTAGCACAGTTCCTTGTGGAACTCCTGAGTTAACCTTTATTGGTGCACATTTAGATCCATTAATTATTACAGTTTGCTCCCTGCCCAAAAGGAAGTCTTGGATCCAGTGATGTAAGGAACCTGAGATTCCAAAGTAGTTAAGTTTTTTAAGTAAACTAAGGTGGTGAACTTTGTCAAATGCTTTTGAGAAGTCTAGTAATATTGTATCTATTTGATCATTTTTGTCTAAGCCGTTTGATAGTTCATCTATTAAACCTATTAATTGTGTTTCACATGATCTGTTTTTTCTAAAGCCATGTTGATGTGGGCATAGGGCATTATATTTGTCAAGGTGGTTAACTATTCTACTATATATTATGTGTTATAGTAATTTACAGGTGATACTAGTAAGTGATACAGGCCTGTAATTACCAGGGTCTGATTTATCCCCTTTCTTAAAGAGTAGAGTTACGTTAGCTAATTTCCAATCCTGGGGCTCTTTACCCTGGTTTAGAGAAGCTTGAAAGAGAACTACAATGGTTGGGGACAGTTCATTGCTTAGTTCTTTTAATAACCTTGCAGGCAAATCATCTGGGCCAGTAGCTTTGTTTATTTTTAAGTTTTTAGGAGTGAATGTATACCTATCTCATCTACAATTATGTTACCTATTTCCGCCATTTTATTTAAATTTATTAAAACTTCCTTGTTGCCTGAGGCAGAAAAAGATTATGCAAAATATGTGTTAAGGATATTAGCTTTAGTTTCATTATCATTATAGGTTTTATTATTTGAGCCTTTTAGTGTGGCTATTCCTGAAGGTTCCATTTTTTTAGATTTGATAAAGGACCATAAGTTTGTATTGTTATCTTTGGTAAGTGTTGATATAATGTTGGTTTTCTTTGTTTCCTCAGGCAACCCATCCCACGTCCCAATTCCGTGTGCCAAGAACTCATAGAATTCATTGTGTTTGAAAATTCGTACATAAATCATGACATATATAATATTGTTATTATGGAAACATTCCAATATTTGTGAAACATGCTGCTATTCAATTGTTCCCGCATCTTTCTGCCACCTATACACCACATTAAATTAGTTTGTAAATATTTCAAGAAATATATATTTTTAAATAATCAAAATATCTTATTTAATTATCTTTTTATGTTACTTTCTGAAAAATTAAATTATTTTAATTTGTATTATGTTAAATATCAGATTTAGATTTTGTTATTTGTAGAGCCTCAGGAGAAAGTGTTTGAGTTAGTGGTGACGTATAAATATACAACATACTACTCTAAACTCTAGTACACACTTGAGTGTCTTACGTCTTTGTATACACAACTGAGGCCCTGCCTTCTGATACAAAATCAACTAAAATATAGTACATACTCCGAGGTCGTATACTTTAATATATTATATTGAAACATCCAATACGTCTATCTAATTGAAGGAATCTTCGACATAAAACCGCAGCTGTTTTTATTTTATTTTATTATTTATTGTGTTTTTGCTGATGAATAACTTTTATTTATGGCTGAAAGGTATCTTTTAAGATGCAGATAGTTGTGGTAGCGTGTAATGGTCCCTTTAGCTTGAAAGCCGTATCTATATATATAATTCTCTTCGTGGTCAGACCCTGCGAGACAAGCTGCAAGTGTGTTCAACAGATACTAATTTTAGAAAGCAGTGCACCAAATTACTCCACCAATGCATCAAAAGGTGTGCAAATTAAATATGCGCTGTAAAAAATATTATCTGACGTCATTGTTTTCGCTGATATTTTAATTTTGGTAAAGGGAAAAATGTAAAAAAGAGGATTTGATGATGGTTAATTATAATATCAAAAACAAAGTATTAATTAATACTAAAATAATTTGTTCCAGTTGCTCATTTAAAGCACTTACAGCATTTGCTTTGGAACACAATCTTGTGTCCGCATGCTTCTTTAGGCTGATTTCAGTGACTGGGGATATTTTCCCCATCTACTAGTTGACGAGGAGAAAACAATTGTACAATTCCTGTATAGTTCCGAAAAAGGTCACAACATCTGCATCAATGCTGGCCGCTTGCACACCTACCAAATTAAGACTATGTATGTGCAGAACATGGGATATACCGAGCAAGGGGATTCTCTTTTTCAAGTACGGCTTGAATTCCCTTGTACTTCCCTGCCATGTTGGCCCCATTATCTTTGCCACGTACATCTTCAAGTGATAAACCATTTTGAATTAATGCTGCTTTAATTTCCAAGGCCATTCCTTCTCCTGTTTTTTCAGTTTTGTTTATGAAACCAACGAACCTCTATTCAATGGTATATTCTTTATCTGACAATTTTAAATACCGAATAATTTCAGTTAATTGTTCTTTGTGATCCGGAGTGCTATCAAATATTATACTATAATATTTAGCTTCTTGAATTCTTTTATTATTTCACTTTGTAGTTTCGCTGATAACAAATTAATAAATTCATTCTGGATTGTTTGCGACAAATAGCTAGTGTGATTATTAATATGCAATTCAAAGGAATTTTTAAAACCAACATCAAACTGACACAAATTTTATCAGATTCAAAAATATACCCCCATCTTGTTCGTGTCCATGAAAAGCTAAGTTGTTTTCAGCACAAAACAATATACATTTTAATATAAAAATTAGAGATTTAGTGGCGCCCTTTTGAGCTGGCGCCCTTGGCAACTGCCCCGATGCCAACCCGTTGCTACGCCACTGTTCAGAAAGTTTAATATTTCGTATTGATCAAACAAGGACAAGTTACTTGGGCTTTTGAAAAAGGTTGGCGCCGTAGGCGCCCGAATAAAAGTGCATTAAATGGGGTAAAAGAACTCTCCATGAGCAAGTCTGCGGCGTATGCTACGCCACGGGGCGTCTAGTATATATATAAATACATACATATATTAAACAATATAATTTTGCAATTGTCAAGCAAGTAGTGTCTGTCAGTCATGACGCTACTAATTTTAGAAAGCAGAGAAAACCAAATTACTGCACCAAAGCATCAAAAGGTGTGCAAATTAAATATCAGCTGTAAAAAAATATTATATGACGTCATTGTTTTCGCTCATATTTTAATTTTGGTAAACTGATCAATGTAAAAATAGGATTTTATGATGGTTAATTACAAAATCAAAAAACAAAGGGGGCGCCTTAGGCGGTCTACAACTCCTATTATAAAATACTTGGTGTACATTTCAGAAAGTTTAATACATCGTATTTATCAAACAAGGATAAACTAGTAAACTAGTTGGGCTTTTGAAAAAGGTCGGCGCCATGGGCGCCCGAAAAAAAGTGCATCTCTTTTTTTTTAATAAATAGATTTCAGCTGAAAACTTCCGTCATTTTTTAAGCGTGATACGCTAGTATTTATATAATGAGTCAAAATAAAAGGTGCACGTATACTGGACATACATACTGAGTACACTCCCCTATGGATGCTAGTCTTGGAACACATACAAAATAAACGTGAGAAGGATTCAATGGCTTCCATCTCAGACGTCTGGGCCACATCCTAACCATAACATCAAATTTCTGTCTTAATCAAAATTGTGCAGTATCCCAGCTATATTACGCCAAAAACGCCTCCGCTGGCTTGGACATTGTAAGTGAATTCAACCTGGCCGTGTACCCAGGGACGTGTTATATAGGGAGTTGGTAACATTGAAAATGTCGTTCTGACGGCCCATCTCAGATATATAGGCATATGCAGGATAAACATGAAGGAGTCCAACATTGACATATGAAACTAGGTGTACCTGGCAGAGGATAAATCTACATTGCCGGACATCGTGAAGAAATGGTCAATACCAGTTTAGGAGATAGACACGGCGGCTATAACATGAGAACATGTAAACAGGGTATGAGTGAGCCTCTGGTCAAGAGGTCATGTCGTGCTCACTCACACCCTGTTGGCATGTTATCCATCTAATTTTCTATAAGCCTGATTGAAGTCTCACCCACATTTTGTTCGGCTTTAACTGAAAATGTGTGAAAAGTAAGGCCAGGATCAACAGACTATCGTGTGGAATTTATATTTCAGACCAAGACAAATATTCTGGAAATATTATTTTTTCAACATAATCACTTTAAATAGCTATTTCTTAATTAATGACAGTACATACAATTATATCGGCCGATTATATAACTTTCGATAATATTAGTTTATGTAATTGTTGTCATAAGTTTCTTATATTCTTAAAGCTTTGTTATGGACAAATTCTGTATGTTTTAAATGTCTAAAGTCTCAATTCTCCTAGTTAAAAACACAGTTTTTACAGACACCACTCTCCTTGTCATTAAGATAGTAGTTACAAGGCGTTTAAATTATGTACCATTTTAGTCTTTTTGGTTTTAAAAAAAACTACTATTATTTAATTTTTATTTATTGTTGAAATGATGATATAAAAATTGGAGCATTGTCTTAGTTAAATAACTTGTAGTTATATAAGGAGTTGAAATTTTTTAGTGTTTGACGAATCATAAAATCACCAGTACGTATGTACAAATATGAGCAACAAAAGCAAGGATAATTATGTTGGTTCGTTTCTACATTCAAGTTACCAATCTTAGAATATTAGAATTTGAAAAATAGCATTAATTTGGGACATGATCTGATTTAATTAGATTCAGTTTTAACAGAAACATTTCACTGTTATTTTCAGAGATTTGGAAAGAGAAATGCTGTGGAAAAGGATCTGTACGGCGATGCCTGCTTGATGAGGCTTTCTAGTATAAATTGAATGTCACATTGTCATTATTTCCCTATATATAGGGATCGATGTCAAGTGGCTTGCCACTTACATCATGGGAACGAAGAGACGATGTCGTGTGCAGTCGAAGTATAGTTACAGATACATACAACTAATTTTAAAATATTTATATGATAGCTTGCCTACGTTTAAATGAAACTAAATTTAAAATATATATTTTATTTAAATTTAATTTGCGTAAATATGAGTTGCTGCTACTTATAAAACAAACCTTTAAGTAACACGACTTAATACTACTATAGCTCATGGAATTATAAATGAATTTCAAATGGATTATGTTTTTAATTATAAATTATTATTTCGCCACCTAAATGTTCTCAAGAATAACCTACAATTAAATATATTTGTCCCGGTGCTTTGTGGTGCAGTGTTTAAAGGCGCTACACTTTTAAAGCGCATCAGATATTGGAATAAAATATTATAATTTTCATTTTAAAGTGTTCTTTATTGCGGAAGAAATATGTAGTTTCCATTTTTATCTATATAGTTGAAATGTAATGTATTACTTATGTATATTTTGATGATAATTATGTAGTAAAACAAAGTTGCTGCCATCGAATACTACAAATTTCATGGTTAACTACTAACTATACTTTATGATTTGACACTACTAAAGATTCTACGCAAAAATAAAATAAAATTTGGAATAATGAAAAAATGTGGAGTACGATTTATTAATCCAAATATAAATATATATCTAGGGCTGTTAAAGATTAATTTAAACTTAATCGTTAACTTTTGAAAAATTAACGATTACTTAATCTGTGACGCTACTAATTTTAGAATTCAGCGCACCAAATTACTGCACCAAAAATAATTCTTTTTTAATATTCCGCATAAAATTGTTCAATATGAAAATAAACGAATAAAATTTTTAAAAATAAATTATACCACTTTTTTATTTTAAAAAGAGTCACAGTATGCAGCACAGGGACGCAAATTAGTTACCATGTACCACTCTTTTTTCTTATCTTTGTCTTTTTTTTTGGTACTTGCAAGGGTCGCATAATCTCTCGTGGAAAGCACTAAGATACGATTTTACGTCCATTTACGTGGCTCTACAGAACACGTGTTATGAAATGTCACTCCAGAACAATAACCCAAACGCCTTGGAAAATTAAATTAAGAGAGGGCTAAAAATCTTGGAGTTAAGGAGATCTAAAATACATTAGTCTTATGGAATTTGGTCGGGACCTAACAATTAATTCGATATAAGGAGGCTTTAGACTTAGGGAAGTTCGACTTTGTGAGGTCCGACTGTATTTCACTTTTATCCTCGATAGCAAAGAAGTGAATAATTAATTATATCTAAATATATTTCATTGAAACCATTATAATATTTTTTATTATGTTCGTTGCCCTTGCGGGGCTTCTTATCATACAAATGTCGATATGATTTTAAATTCTTTCTTTTAAAAAGAAAAAAAAATCTTACTATCCTCATCCCACTTGCGAGGGAGTAAAGTGGGGGAGGGGAGGGAAGTTGTCTTCTCTCACGGGCTTTTGTCGGTATGTCAAAGCAAGTTGGCTCCTATCATATGAAACATCACCGCCCCTCTTTCATGTCAAGCCTTATAGGTGATATGGCTGTTTCTCTCCACCCCCTCTCCATATCAACATTGTCCTTGATTAATAAGCGCCAATATAGCCAGTTTATCTACCTCGAAAACTCCGTAAGTCGAATTTTCCCCCTTGAGTTGGACTTATAGAGGTCCGAATGTATTAGCAAATCGCCGATACGCCCGCTAAAAGAAGTGCTAAGCTGTAGTCGGTGGATTGTTATTTAAATTTACATAAAAATTGTGAGTTTCTATCGTTATGTATGAGATAATGAGTATGACACATTGATACTATTGGTTTTTATTTATAATACATGTTACTTCAAGTTAAAATGTTGATGTATTCTTTATTAACGCAACAATATCCTGTTTTATCTAGCAATTTATTTGGTATTATCTAGTAAATAATAAACTGCAAATTAGTATTGTTCCTGTCTTATGCATTTTCTATATTCACGTTGTATGACTGTAACTGTCAGACTATGTAATTATTGTCATAAATAAAATAAGAGAAATTCAATTATGTTTTCTAACAATTGAAAACATGACAAAGCTGAAACTTGTCAATTTAACAAGGGTGCCAAAAATAAATTGGTCAAGGGTTGCCAAAAACCTAGTCACGCCTCTGCCTACAATACTCACTATACACATATTGTAAAGAGTGAGCGCTAAAAAATTACAACATATAAAAATCAGGGCTGCGGAAATTAACGATTAATTTCTCAATTAATCGTTAAAAATTTTAAACGATTAATTCTTTTAACGATTAATCGACCCACCACTTATAAATGTACTGGAAGTCAAAAAGTAAAATATTTCGGCCCATAAATATAAACTAAATTCCGGACGATTACACGAACATTTTTGTTTAAACTATTCTCTTAGGTGATTGTTCAAAATTTTGATAAAGGTTTCTTTCCATTGAGAGAAACCGTTTCCCTACCATGCAATGTTCCCTCTAAGTCTAAGCTCGTTGTTTCGTGTGCAAAGTTTTAAAAGAACTCGTGTGCAAAGTTGCACAACGTCCATTTTTTTTGCAAAATTTAAAAAAAATTATCTGCGCGGTGATTCTAAACTCCTACATGGCGTCGGCAAAATATCTAAGCAGCGGCTCTGCTTAAATGGAACATTGCTACCACGGTTCTAGCACTTCGTTTACTTAGCACCTGCAAACCAAATATCCAATACAGTATTAAAAACTTCAGTTGAGACAATCTAAAGCTATGTAAACGATTTTTCACTTCGGCTGGTTATATTGTCAATAAGACCCGCTCATCACTAGAACAATATAATGTCAATACACTTGTCTGTTTGCGTTGTGGGTTTTAGGATGTCATATAAAGAAGACATTCCAGTGTTATTTCGATTTTCGACAAGTACGTTTAATAAATGCTATTCATGACACGATACATTTAAATTTTGGACTTTAATCGAAACTAACGATTAATTAATCGTTAATTTTTCAAAAGTTAACGATTAATTTTAAATTAATCGATAACAGCCCTAATAAAAATGTATTTATTATTTACCTTCGGTTAACTCCAAGAAAGTTTTTGAGTTAACATTGAAAAATAAATTGCACAAAAACTTAAAGAACTGAAAATTAAAATGTGCAAGTTTAATGAAGTTTTTGAGAATTGTTTTGTCATTGGATATTCAGTTGTCTGCAAATTTCAGCTTATCCAGCAAAGTAAATGCGTTAAAATGACCGCAAGATTTGATACTAACAAACACACACACACAATAAAGGCTTGATTATTGCATTTTAGAAATTGCAACAATTAAGGGGAAACATTACTTTTTAAAGCTTCAGCATCGATTATTTTTTAAACAACGAACGATTTATAGAAAACCATTGTTTACTTGATGAGGTTATTGTAAGTGTGTAATTTGATGTCCTTTTTTGTGTTAGTGTTTGTGTGTAAGTGTTTTTATTAGGATTGTGAACTAAATTTAAAGGACCTAGGTTTTTTTAATGCCTCCAGCAAGACTACGAGTTTTTTCTTCTTTAAAAAATGTGCTATTTTCTTTGAAAAAAAAGTCGTAAACACTGTTGCCCTATTGCAAAATGCGTTTTAAAAAATATTTATTATATAATATATTTTAATGCGAAATAAATTAGTGCCCTATTAATCGTTTCTTAAATATGTTTAAATGGTGTTCCTTAAATTTAATAAAACATTTATTTAACAGTTTTAGAAGTATTAGTACAAAACAAAACGCCAACGATGTATTTCACGCGTTAATTAGACACAACAATTGTACACCAGATTAAATAGAATTAAAATTTGTGCTATACTAATGACTCTACTGATATGGCTCGCTGTACACATCAAGATATATGAATGTAATTATAGGAAATAAGTTTAGGCCTGCAAAGAAAAGTGGAAAATCTTTATATAAAATTGATTTGTTTTGCTTCATCTGATATGAATGAAGAAAAAAAATCCTGGCTGCTCTGCACTACAAAGCACCGGTGTTCATATGTTTTATGACATTGTGCCTAAGACCACTTAGATGGCAAGATTAAGGAGAAGATCTTAATTTGTTTTTACTCTTTCATTACCGCTAGCTGTAATTTTTAAGTCGATGGGACATTGTTATAATGATCTTAATTTCTTAAATGAGATATTGTATGTGACCTAAAATTATACATACAATTTTTTATTTAAAGATCCGATTCATTTGACATTAGCGGAAACTACGATATTATTATTAATAGTATTTACTTTTAAATATATTGATGTTTAGTTATTTCAACCAAAAGCAATACCTCAAGCAGGTGATTTATCGTTTCCTAAATACCAATTAGCAAATAAAGTAATGGGGTTGAGACTGCAATCAGGCTTTTAAATAGGTAAATTTATAATATAAAAAACAGGGTATTAGTAGGCCTGTGTTACGTCTTGTCAGGCCTACTAATACCCTGTTTTTGATATTATAAATTTACCTATACCAATTAGCACGCTACTTGACTTCGCTCTCTTTAATGATGGATACTATGCCAATGAATTGCTAGGAGTCTTTTACCCCCGTCCCTAGTTCATATTATCCCAATGTTAGATGTTTTATTAAAATTATCAACTGGTAATGAGAATTAAAATCACTTGATGTACTTTGCCTTTGATGTAGGCTTGAGAAAATATGTGTTGATATTTTTAAGATTAGTTCAAACACAAAGCTATTTCAACTCTTTATAAAACTGCTCCAGACCAAGCTACATTAACATGTTTATCATAACGTTGTCAAGAAATGTTTTAATAACAAAGAGTGAAAATTTTGAATAACATTTTGTAAAAAAATAAAACAAAATATGCATTTATAAAACTATTTTAAAAATGTGTACAGCAATGCTATAAGGACAGCCACAATAACGGAACATTTTCAAACTAGGAAGACCAAAGTTTAAATCAAAATGGTATCAGTAGTTAAGTTTACAGTTACTCTATCACGAAGTATACTTAGCAATATTTGATGTTGAAAAATATGCTGTGCAGTAAAATGATGACAATGATGGTGATAAGGACTTTTACCGCGCAACCGACGACTGTACGGTGGTGACATTTCTTAGGCAGCTCTTCCATGATTTCCGATAGGGGACAGCCGGATATCCGTACCGGATATCGGGATTTTCGTCACTATCCCGATTCGTGAAATACTTATGGCAGATCCAGTTAGTATCTGGATATCAATATAGTAAGGAATTTTTTTAATCAAATTAAATTAATATTAATAAGTTTATAAACAAATATATAAAAATTTAAAAACAGTAACTAGAAATCAGTACATTTAACAAGAATGGATTGAGAGAGAGCATTTAGCACAGCGGGGCAGATAAATGATTCTCGCCGAGAAAACTTGGGATGTTTTGATTCTTGAAAAATAATTTTGGTGTGTCAAACACTTAATTTTTCGAAAATTAAAAATTGAGGGAAAAAAACTATAAACTTAAAGGTAACAAGTACTGCTGAGTACAATGTTACAACTTAATAGTAACTAGTAACTAGTTACTATTTTATTTACTTATGTCATTAAATTATTTTCATAGCTATAGCTGATATATTAATTTTATGTTACAAAATAATAAATTTATGCTAAGAAATAATAATTTTAAGTTCAATTTGTAATTATTAGTTTACTAGCTGACCCGCGGTGTAGCATACGCCACTAATGATTTAGTGACGTGTGAAGACTTCCTTAAAAACACAGTTGTCAAAATGGGGTGGGTTTGGGCAAACGACTGTGAGTGAATGAAAAGAAGGAACTCTGGAGAGACCCGCGGCGTAGCATACGCCTCAGACTTGCTCATAATAGACAGTGCAAAGAACGGTTGGGGGGTGGTGAGAGTACAGACACAAAAAGCAGCACCAAGTAAATAAAAAATAGCGAGTAAACGTAAAGACCTGGACACTGAGGTTGTTGTTACCCGCCTTTCATTTATTAACCGACCTTCACTCGCATTGTTTTTTTTCTTCGTGCTATAATTTGTGTCCGTTCTTTCTCCACTTTCTTAGCACTCTTCAAGAGCAAGTCTGCGGCGTATGCTACGCCACTGGGCATCTAGTTTCATAATAATTATAAATCCTCAAGTCCTATTTTTTACATCTTTCCCTTTTAAAAAATTAAAATAAAAGCTAAAACAATGATGTCATACAATATTTTTATACAAAATCGATCGCAGCACCACCTAACTTACATCCATACAGACAACGGGAATCAATATACATAATTAACATAAGTAAACTTATCCGTGTTTGAAAAATACGAAATATTAAACTTCTGCTGACAGCTCAAAACATATGTTTGGTGTTAGTACGTTAAATAAATTTTAAGAAGAACAATTTACTTTTAATTGCAATTAAATCCAATTAAATAGTCAGCTGCTTCTAATAATCATAATCACACATCATTTGTTTTTTTTTAATACATATTTCAGAACTAGAGACATTCATATATCCTGAAATAACTATTTAAATAAATAGAAGTAAAAAAAAAGATTTTTAAAAACCACGTTTTTATAAGAGGACTAAAAAAAAGAAAATAATTTAAAACTTATAAGTTCAAGTACATTCATTACATATCACTAAAACGTGGGGTGGGCGCTTTCAGGTTTAACATATGCAGCTCCCTCATACTCTCACTTATATATCTCTCTTTTGCCTTCTAAATTAGAAATCAGTAATTGTTATACCAAACACCCGCCCCACGTTTTTAGCCATATTAAATCAAAGTACTTGAACTTATAATTTTTAAATTATTTTATTCTTTTTAGTCCACTTATAACAACCTGGTTTTTTAAAATATTTTTTTCCTCTATTTAATTTACCAAACACCTCACAATCGCCCGCCCAAAGTTTTTAAAAACTTTGTGATGTGGTCACGGGGTGAACTCACGGATGTCAACAAAAGCAGACAAGATGCTTTTTATATAGACTATAGATAAACTAAGAAGTTCAATAATTTAATAACGATACATTCGATCGATCTGAAATTTTAATACTATGCAGTGTCATCCAGGATCTATATGTGGTAAACATTTTAAGATCTCTAGACCATCAAAAATGGTTCAATTTTACGTTGGCAGATTTGAAAAAATCTTGGACAAACCAACAAACCAACAAACAGGACGAAAGCAAGTTAATAATAAAACAAACCCGTAAAAAAGTTTTTGACTATAAATCCCTTATATATGAGACATAACTAACAGTATTGATTAATTTCAAACGCGACAAACATTTACAGACTGAATCTATCTTAACTCAACATGGCTTCATAACCCTGGGGGGTGAGAGGGGAAAAGTCTGGTCACCGAGCGCTGGATCGAGCTCAGCGTGACACGTAAAATGTAAACAAAGCACACCGGTACTTCGATGGGTCGCGTCAACGCGTCAACTCAAACTCTCAAGTGCCAAAAAAACTATAACAAACAGAATTTGAATTACATACGTTATATTAGGATAACCTAAAAATGCATTAATTTAATTACGGTACGTTCGATCGATCTGAAATTTTGATACGACGCATTGTTAAGTGAGACGGGTCCGTGTGCTAAGTTTCAGCTCGATCGGATCAAGAAAAGTGGGTCATTTTTTACTTTTGTGTTTCCGCCCTCCCGACCGACCGACCGCGAGCCCAAGACAGAGAGAGACGTCGGTGAAGTTAACATAAGGGATTTAATAAAACAAACACGTAAAAACAATGTTTTTGACTATAAATCCCTTATATATGAGACATAACTAACAGTATTGATTATTTTCAAATGCGACAAACATTTATAGACTGAATCTGTCTTAACTCAACTTTGCTTCATAACCCTAGGGGGGTGGGAGAGGGGAAAAGCCTGGTCATCGATCGCTGGTCCTAGCTCAGCGTGACACGTAAAATGTAAACAAAAGCACGCCGGTACTTCGATGGGTCGAGTCAAAGCGTCAATTCAAACTCTCACGCGGTAAAAAAAAACTATAACAAACAGTGAATTTGAAATACATATGTTATATGGGATAAACTAAAAATGCATTAATTTAATTACGGTACGTTCGATCGATCTAAAATTTTGGTACGATGCATTGTTATGTGAGACGGGTCCGTGTGCCAAGTTTCAGCTCGATCGGATCACGGAAAGTGGGTCATTTTTTACTTTTGTTTTTCCGCCCGCCCAAGACAGAGAGAGATGACGACAGAGACGGCGGTGAAGTTAATATAAGGGATTTAATAAAACAAACCCTTAAAAACAAAGTTTTTGACTATAAATCCCTTATATATGAGACATAACTAACAGTATTGATTATGTTCAAACATGACAAACATTTACAGACTGAATCTGTCCTAACTCCCTTTTGCTTTTAACCTGGGGGGCTGGGGGTGGGAGAGGGGAAAGGTCTGGTCACCGATCGCTGGCCCGAGACCAGCGTGACACGCATAATGTAAACAAAAGCACGCCGGTTTACCTGATTTAAACACGAGATCTGTTTACAGGTGGCTGGCCTTAAGTCAAGTGACCCGTAAAGTGTAAACGAAAGCGACCGCTACATAAAGTTTCTATAGATAAACTAAAAATGCATTAATTTAATTACGGTACGTTCGATCGATCTGAAATTTGATACAATGCATTGTTAGGTGAGACGGGTACATGTGCCAAATTTCAGCTCGATCGCATTACGGCAAGTGGGTCATTGTTTACTTTTCTTTTTCCGCCCGACCGACGTACGAAGAGAGAGATGACGACAGACAAGATTTCGAAGTTATTATAAGGGATTTAAAAATAACCAATGTATTCAATTTTGACTTATATAAATTATGCATATTTGACTTATTGAAAATTTGCCTATTGAATAAAAACAATTTTAAATATAGTAAAAAGTAGTTATGGCATATTTATTTTTATTTAGATCGTTGACATTGTGACCCTTTGAAAATTACGTTTTATTTTGATGGGCAATTGTCACTAATGTCCCCCAAACCAGGGTGACACTAACTCTAACTTAGCCATTGTTCATGTGCGTATGGCCTTACTTAAGCAAAACTTATACATTAGTTACATTTTAAGCCCAATCCTTGTGATTCAAATATACAAATCATTTGAAACACATTGAAGGGCAGACTACTGACAAAACTTACATTCTAATATAAGAATATAAGATGTGGTGTATTTTAGACAAATGAGATGGCATTCGATTACAAACTGAAGTGTTGTCTTAGGTGTAAAGATATTGATTGTAATCGAATATCAAGAGTAAATAGCGACCGAATGTATAGTAATTAGTTTCCATTTTGTTACCCCAAATTTCTATAAAATATTTTGTTGACAGTTATTTACAGAGATTGCATTTAAATTCATAATCATCTTAGTGCCTAGCTCTAATTAAGATAAACAACATACACACAATGTGAGTGTGTTTGTATAGCAGTATGTATATAATCCTAGCTTTGCTTGAGAAAAACATGCTACCTACTATGTGAGTATGTTTTGTGTTATACAGTATTCCAACGCTATTCGCGGGGTTGCGTTTTTTATCCCCAACAAATTGCCGAAACCCGCGAATATCAGATGTAGTCATTATATACGGGATTATATGCTTCCCAAACACTTTCTGAAGACTCTAATTTGCAATTGTGTATTTCACTAGAGTAATAAACTATTGTAGTAATGTTAATGTAAAAACATTTTCATAATGTACTTCAAGAATATTTTAATAATTAAGAACGTAAGTAAAGTAGGAAAGCAACTTCGCACAGCATACTTTCCCATACTGTATTACTGTACCGTAAAGTCATGTTCTATGCGTGCTACTTGTGTATTAAAATGGAAAAAAAAATTGTTTAAAGTTACAGGCAAATTTAAGACAGATAAATAAAGTACTCACAAGTCAGGTAATACTAATTAAGCACAATAAAGTACGATGTGGTAAGGTTAAGAGCCTAAGACGTGAATATGCTTGGCCGCTAATCGGTAAAGGTATCCTGTACTTGAGACAAAGGTTCTACCTACTATATGCGTGTTTTGGTAGAGCCGGATGTGCATATAGTTGAATGTTTAATAAGCTGGGTTATACTTATAGAAAATGTCAATACCTCCCTTTATTTATTTAGATGTTGTCATGATTCTTAACATTAAAAATCGTATGAATTTAAAATGTAAAATATGTGTTATTTGTCAAAGGTCTAGTCATTTCACCGATTACATCTATAGCAATATTTTAAACTTGCGCAATGAACTGACCATTTTGTATTTGTTTGATTGCAATTTGGAACAAAAAAAATATATTTAAAATGTTAATTTATTACTTTGCAATATGAAATGGTAATATATAATTTTACACACGAGGAAAATACATTTGCATTGTTTACTTTTAGAAGAAAAGAATATAGATCTAACACTAAGAAAGGTTAAACAGGTAATTTACACTTTATACTCTTATGTTTTACAATATTCAGAGCTATATGGCTTTTAGTCTATATGATAAAAATGTGTTCATCACGCAGCATATGTTTAAAAAAATGAACGCAGTACAAATTATTCACTTTCAAGTTCATCAGTTCATAACTGAACAGAAAAATTGAATATGCATATATGTTGTGGAACACTGTTTGTGTTATTTTTAAAAAAATCATTGTCATAAAGGGCCGTCCATAAATGGCATTAAGCGATTTTGGCAGATTTCCCCCCCCCCTCCATCACCCACCTCGACTCACTTCGTCACAAAAACTTAGACCCCCTTCCAATATGACGTCACAAAGCTTTGCCGCCGCGACGCCCCCTAATTCCTAAAAGCCGTTCTTTCGGACTGAAAATTAGTATGTTGCACGTGACTTTTAAAAAATCCTTTATATTAATTCGTGGTTTCTGAGCCCTTGCTTGTTTGTCGAAAAAACTTTGGAAAAAAATCCAGATTGATCGCATGTACTGTATTTAAATTATTTAATTTTTAGTTTATTTTATTTATCGGTATGTATCATGTTAAATTTTTGAGATAGAGTGTCGCGGTGCGTATTATATTGAACAACCTTTCCTGTCGGGCAATAAGATGCGTATTTTCATACAACACTTTTTATAAGCATATTCCTGATTGGTGCGCATTATATTAAACATGATTTACAACACAACTACAATTTTGTATTGTTGGATGGTCTTCCGCTGCGTATATAATGAACATTCTTTTAGTTACGTCTCGTACATAAAGGATTTATAGTCAAAAACGAGTATTTAAACGGGTTTTTTAAAATAAATCCTTTATATTAACTCGTGGTGTCTGGTTGCTTGCTTGTTTGTATGTCGAAAAAAACTTTGGATCGATTTTTAACCCACTCCCTTGTAAGCTAGCGAGCTGAAATTTTGCAGGTAGTTTCGTGCCAATAATAAAAACGATTTATCAAAATTTCAGATCGATCGCATGTACTGTCATTAAATTATTGAATTTTTAGATAATTTTATTAATCTCTATGTATTATGTTATTATTCGCGATAGAGTGTCGCGGTGCGTATTATATTGAACGACCTTTTTAATACTTTCCTGTTGCACGATTCGGTGCGTATTATATGGACGATAATTTTAAAAAAAATATTCCGGATCGGTGCGCGTTATATTAAACATGTTTAAGAGACATAACTAAAATTTTGGATATTCAGATTGTCGTGCGCTGCGTATTACAATGTACATTCTTTTATTTATGTCTCGTATATAAAAGATTTATAGTCAAAATCTTGTTTTTTACGGGTTTTTTTATTGTCATTTTACTTTTAATTTGGTTTAAGTCTGCACTCTAATATCTTAACACCTGTGATGCCATTGAAAACGTCATGCAATTAAATATTTAGTTTGAAATTTTATTTAAAGTTGCACTTTTTGCTGTAACGTCTCATTCTTAAACATTCCCCTCCCTTTAATGTTTATCTCCCCTAGATGTAATCAATTATGTTTCTCGAAAAGCGACAATAGAATTAGCGAATTTCGTCTAAATGTTACTATTACTAGTAATATAAAAAAAAATGATAAGGTTTTATTAGATAGTTAAAAATACTTTCTATAAAAAGCCACTCACGCCTCCACTCTCATATTATAAAGAACCAGGTACCCGTGTGTGATTAAACTCTATCTGCTTTCACTCCATTCTTCGCAATTACTAGTCACACTTGTCTTCTCATAATCAAGCACCAAACTCCAAGACTGCGTGAACACTTATGATTACTTTATTGCTTCAATCATTGAATCCAACATACACTGTGTTTAAACTTCACATCAGTAAAGACAAACTGTCCTAAGTCGATTCTTCTATCTCTGTCCATCATCTACAGTCTACCATCTACTCTCTTCCCTAGCCTGCCCTTCTCCTGTTCTAATGAGTGCTTCCCCTCTAATACCCCTTAGACTCCGCTCCTAAATTTCATCCAGTGTCCGGTCGTCTATGTCTAATATGTCCGTCACAAGGGACCACCCCTCGATTAGGACGGGGTGGGGGCTGGTTTGACATAACTGTCTCTGGTGAGACCCACAGCACTAAACTACCCCTACCCAGACCACCTGCGTGTCTGGTCATCCAATCTATCCCTGGGGCATTTCACACCTTTGTCCAGTCCTGCGGACTCCCGTGGTCGGCTACTCCTATCATCTCCGTATCTACTGACTGGGCCAGTTAACACCAGACTACCATTTTAACACCTCTAGTCATCCTGGTCAGGTCTACCGCCCACCTGGACTAAGGTTCTGCGCGGACATTTATTCACACCAGAAATACACTTTTCTCGCATCTGTTCACCCTGGTCAGTTCTCCGATGGCCCACGCACATCTTAGTCTCTTTGAATGCTTACTAACCGCCTTTAGGCTTTAGGATCTCCACAATATACATGTTGAACTGTTGTGTGCTGTATCTCTGGTACGACATTTATATAATTATTTGTTGTATCTCTGGCACGACATTTACATAATTTTTGTTTTGTGCTGTATCTCTGGCACGACATTTTTATAATTATTTGTTGTATCTCTGGCACGATATTTATATAATTATTTGTTTTGTGCTGTATCTCTGGCATGACATTTTTATAATTATTTGTTGTATCTCTGGCACGATATTTATATAGCTATTTGTTGTGTGCTGTATCTCTGGCACGATATTGATATAATTACTAGCAGACCCATCGTGCGTTGCAACGATCTAAGTAAAAAGGAATACATATATAGATAAAAAAAGAAATTACTTTAAGGGTCACCGGGCCCATCAGTTTAACATATGAATTTCGAAAATCTGTTCATTTTCATTACAAATATATCAAATACTAGATTGTGCTGGGGCGCCGTGGCGCCTACGGCACCCACTTAAAAAAAATCCTTTATATTAACTTGTGGTGTCTGAGCCACTGCTTGTTTGTCGAAAAAACTTTGGATCGATTTTAACCCACTTCCTAGTAAGCTAGCGAGCTGAAATTTTGCAGGCAGTTTTGTACAGATAATAAAAACGATGTATCAAAATTTCAGATTGATCGCATGTACTGTATTTAAATTATTGAATTTTTAGTTTATTTTATTTATCTCTATGTATCATGTTAAATTTTTGAGATAGTGTCGTGGTGCGTATTATATTGAACAACTTTTCCTGTCGCGCAATAAGGTGCGTATTTTATTGATAACACTTTTTATAAACCTATTCCTGATCAGTGCGCATTATATTAAACATGTTTTACGACACAACTACAATTTTGTATTGTTGGATGGTCTTGCGCTGCGTATTATAATGAACATTATTTTAGTTATGTCTAGTACATAAAGGATTTATAGTCAAAAACTTGGTTTTTTACGGGTTTTTTAAAATTGAAAGCCTTACTAACTTGTCTTGGTTTGATAAATACGAAATATTAAACTTTCTGAAATGTACACAAAGTATTTTATAATAGGGTCTGTAGGGCGCCTTCGGCGCCCACTTTTTTGGGTTCAAAATCCAAAGTAACTTATCCTTGTTTGATTAATACGAAATATTAAACTTGCTGGAATGTATACAAAGTGTTTTATAATTAACCACCATGAACTCCTCTTTTTACGTTGTTCCCTTTTCTAAAATTAAAATATGAACTAAAACAATGACGTCATATATTAATTTTTTTTCTGCGAGACTTTCAATTAAAATTATTTTGCGCACCACCCTGTGCATTTTGCGCATCACCCGGCGCAAAACAATGACGTCATATGATATTTTTTACAGTGCTAATCACCACACGATTTTTTAAACTGCTATCTATAGACTATTGTACATCGTTCCTCAGTGTTCCACATCCAGTGACTTGGACAATTATATTATTTATATTTATCTATATTCCTCAATATCGTGTAAAATTGAATAAGGAATACAATATACTAAAAGTTTAGTAAAAATACATTTAGGGATCCCAGCCCCGAGGAAATGGACTTTAGGAGTTCAATGCCCCATAGTAATTTAATATAGGTTCTTAAGTTTTTATATACCAAGTTTGGTCAAAATTAAGTTATTTTCTCAATATCTAACAATAAACTAATTTTTATTTATCTAATATAAGAAAAAAATACATTAAAGGGCCCCCGGCCCATTCGGTTCAAGAAGTACATTTTGAAACCTGTTCATTTAAATTCAGTCTCATCATGGATACATTTCACAAAATCGTTAAAAACTGATTGGGAAATAATATCTTAGAGTATTTTTAAAAAAAACAATTGGGGCCCCCGCCCATTCGATGTAAGATGTAAATTTCAAAATGCAGTTCATTTTAATTTAGTTTCATCATGGATATATTTCTCAAGAACGTTAAAAAACGGCAAAAAATATCTCAAACATATACGAAACAAAGACATTTGGGGCCCCCAGCCCTGAATAATTGGACATTAGAAGTGCAGTGCAATTTGTTATTTTAATATGTGCTACCAAGTTTTTATATACAAAGTATTGTTAAGGTCTATTCATTTACTCAGTAGCTAACGAATTAACTAATTTTTATATAGCTCATATATGCAAAAAAACGACATTAAGGGCCCCAGCGCCCATTTATTGCAAGATGTCATGTTCAAAACACCTGTTTATTTCAATCAATTTCATAGTGAATATATGTATCTATATTTCTCAAGATCTTTAATAATTAAATGGTGAATGAAATCTTAAAAGTTTGTGCAAAAAGACATTTTGGGGCCCCAGCCTCGATGAAATAGACATTAGGAAATTAGTGCCTTAAAGTATTTCAATATTGGCTACTAAGCGCCTGGTTAGGAGAGTCACCCAGCTCCTGGTTAAGAGAATCACACAGCGACTGTTTCAGAGAGTCAAACAGCCCCTGGTTAAGAGAGTCACATGGCGACTGGTTAAGAGAGTCACCCAGCGCCTGGTTAGAAGAGTCACCCAGAGCCTTGTTAGAAGAGTCACCCAGAGCCTGGTTAGGAGAGTCATCCAGAGCCTGGTTAGGAGAGTCACACAGCGACTGGTTAAGAGAGTCACATAGCGACTGGTTAAGAGAGTCACCCAGCGCCTGGTTAGAAGAGTCACCCAGAGCCTGGTTAGGAGAGTCACACAGCGACTGGTTAAGAGTGTCACATAGCGACTGGTTAAGAGAGTCACCCAGCGCCTGGTTAGAAGAGTCTTCCCAGAGCCTGGTTAGAAGAGTCACACAGAGCCTGGTTAGAAGAGTCACCCTAGAGCCTGGTTAGAAGAGTCACCCAGCGCCTGGTTAGAAGAGTCTTCCAGAGCCTGGTTAGAAGAGTCACCCAGAGCCTGGTTAGAAGAGTCACCCAGAGCCTGGTTAGAAGAGTCACCCAGAGCCTGGTTAGAAGAGTCACCCAGAGCCTGGTTAGAAGAGTCACCCAGAGCCTGGTTAGGAGAGTCACCCAGGACCTGGTTAGGAGAGTCACACAGCGCCTGGTTAAGAGAGTCACATAGCGACTGGTTAAGCGAGTCACCCAGCGCCTGGCTAGAAGAGTCACCCAGAGCCTGGCTAGAAGAGTCACCCAGAGCCTGGTTAGGAGAGTCACGCAACGCCCGGGTAGGAGAGTCACCCAGCGCCTGGTTAAGGGAGTCACGCAGCGCCTGGTTAGGAGAGTCACACAGGACAGAACGTAGTGGTAGCGAAGGGCATATGCTATGTAGTAAAACTGTACACTGTGTTTTCTGCAGAGTTCATTCACTTAGTCATACTTGGACATCAGTAACGGTGTTAGCATTAGAAACGTCATTATTCAAATAAACATTATTCAAACTATAGTCCTGGCGGCCCGTGTTTTATCTATTTGTTAAAATGAGCTGTCAAGTTAGTGTATGTGCTGCAATATTGCATAATATAATAAATCATAATATTCCAACTAGCCACCACCAAATGTTCCCTTTAAGCTGCGCGGCCGCGCAGATATCTGACCGATGCTACGCAGCAGTTTAGATTACCGAGTATGAATTTTTTAAAAAAATTTGAACAAAATGAATGTTACGCAAATTTGCACACGAGATTTTTAACTTTGCACAAGGACCAATGAACATTAGAGGGAACATTTGCCACCACTCGGCTACATATAATTAATAATTAACGATTATAAAAAACTACAAATTTATACTTGACAACAGTAATAATGTCAATAAAATGTATTTGATAAGTCATGTGAATCGTAAATGTTTGTTTATTTACTCTGAAGTTGTTTAGATAAATATTTTCCTATGTCAAATTTAAACTTGTCATTTCAAATAAAAGTAATTTCTTTCCTTATTCCTATACAACGTTTGTATTTTGAATTCAACATAACCACCTATAAGTTAACATAGACAGTCGAAATATTATATATGGAAGATTACTGCAGTGTTCCACATTTGTGCTATATTAATCTATATTACTAATATATATATTATATTAATTATTTCTTAAGTAAGTGGTACGACGGATCGAATCATGTGAACAACATTAATAGAAGTAAATTAAAATGTAACATTTTGAATAATTTGACTCTTCAGGAAAAAAAAGCTTTAGGTAATTTTGGTATGCCACATTGTTTCAAACATTGTGATTATTCTTTTTAAAAAACACCAAAAAAAACCCCGTGAGGATAAAAAATCACATAATCAGCAATAGCTAAAATATTTTGTCTTTAAATCAATCGGTATTGAACTCGATAACAACACACACATATAGGTATTTAAAGTCAACGAATAAATTAGACGATATTGTTTGATCAGTTATCATGATAAAACGATGCAATACAACTGGATTGATATTATGTTCTTTGAAAAATAAAACAACATTATCATCTTGATATATAAACAGTAGGTACTTTGTACCCAGTCATGACTGTGTCATGAAAGTATCCTGTGCCAAGTGTTCAGTCCCTGGTCGCACTTATCTACTCGTCAAATCTCCATTCCTTTACAAATGCCCTACACTACTTTATTAATGTGTCACGTGCCAAGTGTTTAGTTCAAGGTCTTATTAATCTCCTTCTTAAATCATTAACAATATCAGGGTTTCCCTCCAACGTACTCCACGCTACTACCACAGAACCCTCCCCATGTAAATGAAGTTATTAAAAAATCAAACAAAACCTTAGGCTTTTTAAAAAGTATTTTTAACAAATGTAATAGAGATATAAAACTAAAATGCTACCTCACTTTGGTGAGACCTGTATTAGAATATGCATCTTCTGTATGGGACCCATCCACCAAAGAAAACATTGATAAACTAGAACAAATTCAAAAAAGAGCTGCCAGATTCATTACTGGAGAATATTCGAAACTGACAAGAATAACACCATTAGTTAAATCATTAAACCTTGAAACACTAGAGGATAGAAGAACCAAGAGCAAAGTAGTAATAATACATAAAGCAATTAATTCTAATTTAGAAATACAACACAAAGATAACTTAATACAACCCTCAGATAGACATAAGGATAAAAACACCTTTCTTATTCCGTATGCAAGAACAAACACATACAAGTTTTCCTTCTTCCCGTCCGGAATTCGGGCGTGGAATGGGTTGCCTGAAGAATCCAGGAAAACCAACACTTTATCAACATTTAAATCTCTAATAAAAATGCAGGACTAAACACAAACCATAGATAAGCGTAGGACGCAATAATCTTCTGTATAGAAGGAGCGTCTGTAAACAGATAAGATAAGATAAGATTCCTACAATATTCATACACTATACTGAACAACTAATTATCACAAAATGACGTAGTGAATGACGTAACTTCCTTTGGTAGACTCCAATTGAATTAAAGGCGCTATCTAGTCTATATTTGGTTGTACTCAGTGATATCAAAGTAAATGGATATGAAAAAAAAACATCTGCGTAAACATTTTCTAGTGTACTAAAAATGTTAGAAAATTTTGTTCAGGTTAAATAGTATTTAAACAAAAAAAAATTAATAAAAGGTTGGAGCGAAATTTAACATTGATATTTATGTCTTATAGTCTCTTAAACTCCTGTAAACTTTCCAGCAGTAAAGCTGTTATAACACACGTCAAACATCTGCAGCTCATTATTTTAAGACTATCTGCTTTATACTTATTGAAAATCATTTCAGAAATGTCGTAAGAATAATAATGTTTTTTTTTCAATGAAACGTATGGAAGATTCTACAACGTTTACTTTATGATCTTTGATCATTACATTTCATACAGCTGTATTTGTTTGATCCTGATGTGAAATATTGAGAGCTAACAAACAAACAATGGAATCATTTTGTCTCATGTAACTAAAAGATTTATTTTTTGTGAACCGCATCACCTAAAACTATATATATACTAGCGTATCACTCGTCAAAAATGACGGAAGTTTTCAGCTGAAATCTATTTATTTTATAAAAAATGCACTTTTTTAGGGCGCCTACGGCGCCGACCTTTTCAAAAGCCCAACTAACTTTTCCTTGTTTGATAAATACAAAATATTAGACTTTCTGAAATGTACACAAAGTATTTTTAATAGGGGTTGTAGGGCGCCTAAGGCGCCCCCTTTGTTTTTTTTATTTTAAAATTAACCATCATCAAATCCTCTTTTTAAATCCTTTATATTAACTCGTGGTGTCTGGTTGCTTGGTTGAACCCTTGATTGCTTGTCGGTCACCAAAACGTTTGATCGATATTTAACCAACTTCCTCGTAAGCTAGCGAGCTGAAATTTAGCAGGCAGTTTAGTGGCGATGATAAAAACTATGTATCAAAATTTTAGATCGATCGCATTTGCTGTAATTAAATTATTGAATTTTTAGATTATTTTATTTATTCCTATGTATCATGTTATTTTTTGAGATAGAGTGTCGCGGTGCGTATTATATTGAACAAACTTTCTGTCGCGCAAAAAGGTGCGTATTTTATTGACAACCCTTATTTAAACTTATTATAAACATATTCCTGATCGGTTCGCATTATATTAAACATGTTTTACGACACAACTGCAATTTTGTATTTTTGGATTGTCTTGCGCTGCGTATTATAATGAACATTCTTTTAGAACCCTTGATTTCTTGTCGGTCGCCAAAACTTTGGATCAATTTTTAACCCACTTCCTCCTAAGCTAGCGAGCTGAAATTTCGCAGGCAGTTTTGTGGCGATGATAAAAACTATGTATCAAAATTTCAGATCGATCGCATGTACTGTAATTAAATTATTGAATTTTTAGATTATTTTATTTATTCCTATGTAACATGTCATTTTTGACATAGAGTCTCGCGGTGCTTATTATATTGAACAGCCTTTTTGTCGCGCAATAAGGTGCGTATTTTACTGACAACACTTTTTATAAACATATTCGTGTTCGGTGCGCATTTTATTAAACATGTTTTACGACACAACTACAATTTTGTATTTTTGGATGGTCTTGCGCTGCGTATTATAATGAACATTCTTTTAGTTATGTCTCGTACATAAAGGATTTATAGTCAAAAACTTGTTTTTTTTACGTTTTTTTTTATTAAATCCTTTATATTAACTCCTCGTGTCTGGTTGCTTGCATGCACCATTGCTTGCTTATCGCCAAAACTTTCGATCGATTTTTACCAACGTCCTCGTAAGCTAGCGAGCTGAAATTTTGCAGACGGTTTTGTGAATATATTATATATTTATTAGATATTATATATTATATATATATTATGAGTAGTATATATATATATATATTATATATATATATATAGTATATCATATATATATATTATATATATATGTATATATATATTATATTATAGGGCTGTTACGATTAATTAAATTTATATTCGTTAACATTTTAAAAATTAACGATTAATTAATCGTTATTTTCGATTATAGCGAAAAATTTAAAATGTATGATGTCATAAGTAACACTTATTTAACATTCTTGTTGAAAATCTAAATGACACTGAATGTCTCGTTTATATGTCATCTTTTAACCAAATACGCATAAAAGAAAAGTGTGTTGACATTATTTGATTCAAGTGATGAGCGGGTCTAATTTTACAATATAACCAGCCGAGCTGAACAATCATTCACATGGAACTGAGTTAACTGGTATGCACATAACGGTTTTTGACAAGGAATTACCTTATCGGTTATCGCTGTTCAATAAGTAGAGGTTTAATGGATTCATGAACTTTCATCTCCATTTGTTACGCAGTAGTTCATCTGAAGTGCTGTCGTCATTTTCGGTCTCTGAGTCAGCCTCTATTAATGCCATTAGCTTAATACGCTTTTCATTTGGTTTGATAAGTAGACGAAGTGTTAGAATCATGATAGGCGAACGATTTCTCACAATGAATACAATAAACTTTATCAACATGTAGCCGTCTGCTAGAGTTGACCTCAGCAGTCTGCTTTAGTGACCTTCACGGGTCAGTGCAGGTTTACTCCAGACCTCGTTGTGGCAGGAGTTCACACAGAGCGACTGACCAACTACCCGTGTTTTACTGCACCGGGAGGTCAGTCGCGTGATGAGCAGGGACACACCGGTGGGCCAGTAATACATTTCCCTCTGGTCTGTGTGAGATTGAGAGTGTTGAGGTAGCGCTTGGAGAGGGGACTGACCGGTTAACTTGTCCATAGCCGGTACCCGTGGTGTTTTGAGAAATAAACTGTTTTGATATCCTAACACAGTGAAATGAACTTTATTGTTTTTAATTTAACTCAGCCACCACTCTGCTACAAACATTTTGAACATTCGCGTCAGTCAATAGTTTAAAACCAAATTGTTCATGTAATTGTGAGGAAATTTGTTATTTGTCGCCGCTACTTTAAAAAAAACTTTCTGACTTCCAATAATTTGTAAGTGATGAGTCGATTAATAGTAAAAAATAATTTAATGGTAAAGATGTTTTAACGATTAATAGAGAAATTAGTCGTTATTTCCGCAGCCCTAATATATATATGTGTGTGTATGGATTAATTAATTGCACTTAAACTGTTTCCTTATTCCAAATTTCATTTTCTTTGTAGAATGTTTAGTTGTTAACCATGAAATATGTAATATTCGATGGAAGCAACTTTGTTTTACTACATAATTATCATCAAAATATACATAAGTAATACATTACATTTCAACTACATAGATACAAATGGAAACTATATATTTCTTCCGCAAGAAAGAACACTTTAAAAAAATATTTTACTTTAATATCAGATGCGCATTAAAATTGTAGCGCCTTTAAACACTGCACCAAAGAGCACCGGGACAAATATATTGAATTGTAGGTTATTCCTGAGAACATTTAGGTGGCGAAATAATAATTTGTAAGTTTTAAAAAAATCCATTTGAAATTCATGTATAATACTATAAGCTATATTAGTATTAAGTCGTGTAACTTAAGCGTTTGTTTTATTAGTAGCAGCAACTCATGTTTACTCAAATTAAATTTAAATAAAATATATATTTTAAATTTAGTTTTATTTAAACACACGCAAACTATAATATAAATATATTAAAATTAGTTATATGTATCTCTAACTATACTTCGATAGAGAATTGCACCTCTTATTAGTTCCGATTATGTAAATGGCAAGGCACTTGACTTCGATCCCTATATCTAGGGATACAATGACAATGTGACATTCAATTTATCACTAGAAAGCCTCATCAAGCAGCCATCGCCCAAAAGACCATTTTCCACAGCATGTCTCTATCCAAATCTCCGAAAATAACAGTGAAATTATTCGGTTTAAACTGAATCTAATTAAATCAGATCATGTCCCAAATTAATGCTATTTTTCAAATTCTAAGATTTGTAACTTGAACGTAGAAACAAATCAACATAATTATCCTTGCTTTTGTTACTCACTTTTCTATATATGTACTGGTGATTTTGTGAAACACAAAACAATTTCAACTCCTTATATAACTACAAGTTATTTAACTAATTCAATGCTCCAATTTTTTTATCATCATTTTGTCAATAATAAAAAATTAAATAATATATTTTTTAAACCAAAACAGAACATGGTAAATAATGCAAAAGCCTTGTAACTACTATTTTAATGACAAGGAGAGTGGAGTCTGTTTTCTTAACTAGGAGTGTGGGGACTTTAGACATTTAAAGCCATCAAAATTTGTCCATAACAAAGCTTTTAGAATATAAGAAACTTATGACAACAATTACATTGGCTAATATTCTCGAAACTTTTATTAACAGCCGATATTATTGAATGTACTGTCATTAAGTAAGATAAAGCTTATTGAAAGTGCTTATGTTGAAAAAACATATTTTTAGAATATTTGTCTTGGTCTGAAATATAAGTTCCCAAAAGAGAATCTGTTGATCCTGGCCTTACTTTTCACACATTGTCAGTTATAGCCTAACAAAATGTGGGTGATACTTCAATCAGGTTTATAGATAAGTATGATGGATAACATGCCAACAGGGTGTGACAACCCCGACAGGACCTCTTGACCAGAGGGTCACTCATACACTGTTTGCATGTTCTCATGTTATAGCCACCGTGTATATCTCCTAAACTGGTATTGACCATTTCTTCCCAATGTCCGGCAATGTATATTTATCCTCTGCCTGGTCCACCCAGTTTCACATGTAAATGCTGGTCTCCTTCATGTTTCTCCATGCATATGCCTATATATCTGAGATGGGCCGTCAGAACGACATTTTCCATGTTACCAACTCGCTATATAACACGTCCTTGGGTACACGACCAGGTTGTATTCACTTAAAAGGCTTAAGCCAGCGGAGGCGTCTTTGGCGTAATATAGCTGGGATACTGCACAATTTTGATAAAGACAGAAATTAGATGCTACGGGTAGAATGTGGCCCAGGCGTATGAGTTGTAAGCCATTGAATCCTTCTGTCATTTATTGCGCATGCGTTCCAAGACTTGCATCCATAAGGGAGTGTACTCAGTATGCATGGCCATATATATATATATATATATATATATATAATAAATGTAGCCACATTTCTATGATCAAATAAATTCATTCCATATGTTAATTTTATCTAACAGAATTGAAATAAAAAAAATATATCTTGTTATAATCCAAATAAATTTTAAATTCCTTTTCTTTAAAAAATATAATTTAAAAAGTGTATAAAAATTTGTTATTAATTATATTGTTGCCAGAATGAGTAAATGTAAAACATCAACAAATACAACAACTGTAGACATGAACAAGACAATATATTCCACACACAAACTAATTATTTAGTGTAAAACTGATGACAACATGTGTTGATATTGAGATTGAGTGACTTACAAATTACAAAGAGCAGATATTTTGTACAATTTTTTTATTACTTTATTTTATATTTATATTCTAATTTGTCACTAAACTGATAATGTTGCTAATATTTTTAAAATGTTTTCAAAATAATATTGAACATAATAAATATTATTGTTTGCGTGATTTCTTTAGTTCTCTAGTTCACGTTCATCTTTACGTCTGTGTCCAAATAAATATTAAAAATTCATTTTGATTATGGAAATAATTCGTTTCTAAAATACGTTTTTATCTAAATATTGCAATATTTTAGACATTTTTCATTTTTTTTATCAATAAGTAACAATTAAGTATTAAAGTAAAAAATAAATTAGAAATAATATAGTGATGTTAATGTTTGAATTTATATTTATTATTTTATTTATGTAAATAAAAAACATATTTTTTTCATACAATTATAATATATATCTTACATGTGAATGGCCTCAAATAGTGTGCTAGGCCTTATAGCATGACATACCAAACCAGGAGTTTTTCAATAGTTCCTGTCAATAGGAATTACTCATGATCTAAACTTGAAATATAGAGTTAATAAATCCTTTCATCATTGACTAATAATATCTGCATATTATATACTATTATTTAATTCAATGATTTGAAGACTTATCAGTGTTTGATTTCTTATGTGTTGTATTATTTCTGAATATTGTTTGTTCTCTAGAAAGTTGTTGTTAAATATCCAATGTGGAGAGCGACCTGATGTCATTTTTTGGTCCATGTATCTGTATTTTAATTGCTTTATTTTATGTGTACACAGCTTTTCTATGATATTTTGGGCCCCTTAGATTGTGTAATCTATTGACTTGTTAATTTTTGAAAATCGTCTCCTATATAAGTGCTTCCTTTTCGTGTGTTATCATACCTAATGTGCATTAAAATTTTATTTCCCGCAGCACCGCACCACAAAGAACCAGTGCTGACGTAGTTTATAAAAACAACTTTTATTTGATAAACTTGACTGGAAAACGTAATAATTTTTTTTAAAATTAAAATGGTATGAAACTATAATTTAAAAGCATAAATATTGCTTTATTGTTTCTTATAATGTAACTTAGTAAATTTATATACATATAAAATTTGAAGACCAAAATATATTATA
>CALYLW010002426.1:0-49666 GCA_944989445.1 Ampullaceana balthica
AAGGGTGAGCTCAGATTTACACAGCTTATAAGGGTGAGCTCAGATTTACACAGCGTAGACGGGTGAGCTCAGATTTACACAGCTTAGACGGGTGAGCTCAGATTTACACAGCTTAGAAGGGTGAGCTCAGATTTACACAGCTTAGAAGGACAAGCTCAGATTTACACAGCTTAGAAGGGTGAGATCAGATTTACACAGCTTAGAAGGGTGAGCTCAGATATCAGCTTAGAAGGGTGAGCTCAGATTTACACAGCTTAGAAGGGTGAGCTCAGATTTACACAGCTTAGAAGGGTGAGCTCAGATTTACACAGCTTAGAAGGACAAGCTCAGATTTACACAGCTTAGAAGGACAAGCTCAGATTAACACAGCTTTAAGGGTGAGCTCAGATTTACACAGCTTATAAGGGTGAGCTCAGATTTACACAGCGTAGACAGGTGAGCTCAGATTTACACAGCTTAGACGGGTGAGCTCAGATTTACACAGCTTAGAAGGACAAGCTCAGATTTACACAGCTTAGAAGGGTGAGATCAGATTTACACAGCTTAGAAGGGTGAGCTCAGATATCAGCTTAGAAGGGTGAGCTCAGATTTACACAGCTTAGAAGGGTGAGCTCAGATTTACACAGCTTAGAAGGACAAGCTCAGATTTACACAGCTTAGAAGGACAAGCTCAGATTTACACAGCTTATAAGGGTGAGATCAGATTTACACAGCTTAGAAGGACAAGCTCAGATTTACACAGCTTAGAAGGGTGAGCTCAGATTTACACAGCTTAGAAGGGTGAGCTCAGATTTACAAAGCTTAGAATGACAAGCTAAGATTTACACAGCTTAGAAGGGTGAGATCAGATTTACAAAGCTTAGAAGGGTGAGCTCAGATTTACACAGCTTAGAAGGGTGAGCTCAGATTTATACAGCTTAGAAGGGTGAGCTCAGATTTAGACAGCTTAGAAGTACAAGCTCAGATTTACACAGCTTAGAAGGACAAGCTCAGATTTACAAAGCTTAGAAGGGTGAGCTCAGATTTACACAGCTGAGAAGGATGAGCTCAGATTTACACAGCTTTGAAGGGTGAGCTCAGATTTACACAGCTTAAAAGGGTGAGCTCAGATTTACACAGCTTAGAAGGATGAGCTCATATTTACACAGCTAAGAAGGACAAGCTCAGATTTACACAGCTTAGAAGGACAAGCTCAGATTTACACAGCTTAGAAGGGTGAGATCAGATTTACACAGCTTAGAAGGACAAGCTTAGATTTACACAGCTTAGAAGGATGAGCTCAGATTTACACAGCTTAGAAGGGTGCCCTCAGATTTACACAGCTTAGAAGGGTGAGCTCAGATTTACACAGCTTAGAAGGGTGAGCTCAGATTTACACAGCTTAGAAGGGTGAGCTCAGATTTACACAGCTTAGAAGGGTGAGCTCAGGTTTACACAGCTTTGAAGGGTGAGCTCAGATTTACACAGCTTAGAAGGGTGAGCTCAGATTTACACAGCTTAGAAGGACAAGCTCAGATTTACACAGCTTAGAAGGACAAGCTCAGATTTACACAGCTTAGAAGGGTGAGATCAGATTTACACAGCTTAGAAGGACAAGCTCAGATTTACACAGCTTAGAAGGGTGAGATCAGATTTACACAGCTTAGAAGGATGAGCTCAGATTTACACAGCTTAGAAGGACAAGCTCAGATTTACACAGCTTAGAAGGACAAGCTCAGATTTACACAGCTTAGAAGGGTGAGCTCAGATTTACACAGCTTAGAAGGGTGAGCTCAGATTTACACAGCTTTGAAGGGTGAGCTCAGATTTACACAGCTTAGAAGGGTGAGCTCAGATTTACACAGCTTAGAAGGGTGAGCTCAGATTTACACAGCTAAGAAGGGTGAGCTCAGATTTACACAGCTTAGAAGGGTGAGCTCAGATTTACACAGCTTAGAAGGGTGAGCTCAGATTTACAAAGCTTAGAATGACAAGCTAAGATTTACACAGCTTAGAAGGGTGAGATCAGATTTACACAGCTTAGAAGGGTGAGCTCAGATTTACACAGCTTAGAAGGGTGAGCTCAGATTTATACAGCTTAGAAGGGTGAGCTCAGATTTACACAGCTTAGAAGGGTGAGATCATATTTACACAGCTTAGAAGGGTGAGCTCAGATTTACACAGCTTAGAAGGGTGAGCTCAGATTTATACAGCTTAGAAGGGTGAGCTCAGATTTACACAGCTTAGAAGTACAAGCACAGATTTACACAGCTTAGAAGGACAAGCTCAGATTTACAAAGCTTAGAAGGGTGAGCTCAGATTTACACAGCTGAGAAGGGTGAGCTCAGATTTACACAGCTTTGAAGGGTGAGCTCAGATTTACACAGCTTAAAAGGTTGAGCTCAGATTTACACAGCTTAGAAGGACAAGCTCAGATTTACACTGCTTAGAAGGGTGAGATCAGATTTACACAGCTTAGAAGGACAAGCTCAGATTTACACAGCTTAGAAGGGTGAGCTCAGATTTACACAGCTTAGAAGGACAAGCTCAGATTTACAAAGCTTAGATTGACAAGCTAAGATTTACACAGCTTAGAAGTGTGAGCTCAGATTTACACAGCTTAGAAGGGTGAGCTCAGATTTACACAGCTTTGAAGGGTGAGCTCAGATGTACACAGCTTAGAAGGGTGAGCTCAGATTTACACAGCTTAGAAGGGTGAGCTCAGATTTACACAGCTTAGAAGGACAAGCTCAGATTTACACAGCTTAGAAGGACACGCTCAGATTTACACAGCTTAGAAGGGTGAGCTCAGATTTACACAGCTTGGAAGGGTGAGCTCAGATTTACACAGCTTTGAAGGGTGAGCTCAGATTTACACAGCTTAGAAGGGTGAGCTCAGATTTACAAAGCTTAGAAGGGTGAGCTCAGATTTACACAGCTTAGAAGGGGGAGCTCAGGTTTACACAACTTGGAAGGGTGAGCTCAGATTTACACAGCCTAGAAGGGTGAGCTCAGATTTACACAGCTTAGAAGGGTGAGCTTAGATTTACACAGCATAGAAGGGTGAGCTCAGATTTACACAGCTTAGAAGGGTGAGCTCAGATTTACACAGCTTAGGTGAGCTCAGATTTACACAGCATAGAAGGGTGAGATCAGATTTACACAGTCTAAAAGGGTGAGCTCAGATTTACACAGCTTAGAAGGGTGAGCTAATATTGACACAGTTTAGAAAGATGAGCTCAGATTTACACAGCTCAGAAGGGTGAGCTCAGATTTCATTAATTCAGTTTTGAGAAAGAAACGGTTTGTTCTGCCAAAGCAGTCACTAAACTCTTAATTTTATTTTTTTGAATTGTTCCATCAAAAGTTTCACATTTTTAAAAAATGAGGTAATAATCATTGGACTCAGGACAAAATGTTATTTAAAGATGGGGGGGGGGACATGTGTCAGTCCTGCCAAAAGTCCTCATTTCAAAGCAGATTGATTTAATGGTAAAAAAATTCATGCCGTGTCATTCTTAAAGTTGGAGTCCAATCATGAAAAGGTAATTTTCACTAAATGATATTAGACTATAAGTGTGAGGGGGGGGGGAGGATTCAAGATCTGACATGGTTTTTACATATTTAAAAGATTGAGAATTATCGCTTGACTTTAATTTGATTTCCAGGAAGTGGATCGACAAAGAAATGAGATTGGTCAGATGGAGACGGCCGTGTCGGAGAGGATTGGTTATCTCCAGCGATACAAGGTAAGGAGCTCTCCACCAGGGCACAAAAAGTTTATATTAGGTGTGGTATACACAGGTACATTCATGATAGCTGTAGGATACAAGGTAAGGAGCTCTCCACCAGGGCACAGAAAGTTTATATTAGGTGTGGTATACACTGTTACATTCATGATAGCTGTAGATCAGGATACAAGGAAAAGCTTATCATTGATGGCATACAAGATTTCATCTTGTATCCAAAATCTTTTATCTGCAAAGAGAATTATAGGTCAAACTTGTATTATTTATTTTTAATTTGCTAATGAATTTTTTATATTTTTCGACACAATTGTTTATTATGGCTTGTTTGTGCAGGACATGGCGGCATTTAAGATTGCCGCACTTCAAAAGGCCCTGGAGGATTCAGTGCCATCATCTGACCTAGAGAAAGTGAACAAACAATACCACAACCTAACAGAGAAGTACAGAGACATGCTGGAGAAGGGGAACACTCTGGTCTCTAAGGCAGAGGCACTTGAAGGGCTGGAGGTGGGTTTAGTTATGTGGGCTGGAGGTGGGTTTAGTTATGTGGGCTGGAGGTGGGTTTATTTATGTGGGCTGGAGGTGGGTTTATTTATGTGGGCTGGAGGTGGGTTTAGTTATGTGGGCTGGAGGTGGGTTTAGTTATGTGGGCTGGAGGTGGGTTTAGTTATGTGGGCTGGATGTGGGTTTAGTTATGTGGGCTGGAGGTGGGTTTAGTTATGTGGCTTTATTGCCCAACAAAGGAGATACAGTTTCATTTATTTATAATAGGCCAGTTATTTTTAGAGAATGTGCATCATAGAGCTCTTGAGTTCAGACAGTTTATTTAACATTAATTAGTCTAAAAGTAATCAGCTGTGTGTAGACTTAATATCTACAGATACCGTATATACTCGTTCTAAAGCTGACCTTTTTTGGACAAAATCTAGGGGAAAAAGTTGAGGGCTCGGCTATGAGCGGGTCATAGGTAATTTCTGGATGTACATTGAATATCGGTGTTGTTATTGTAGATCATCAAGGTCCTATTCTACAAGATTCGACTGCTCTACCAGAAGCAATAATATATTATTAAACATCTTCACTTACCTTATTTAATCATTTTATTTATTTTTGTGAATGTTTTAATAAATTGTTTTTCAAATTTTGTTTTCAACAACGAATTTTAATGTTCGCAATTTCAACACTGTTTACCAAAGAATTTTTTTTTAAATACCGTTAACTCTTGCCTAATAAAGAGCACAAAGACAAAGATAGGCAGTACAAAGTAAACAATCATAATGACTGATTTAGCTTGTAGTTTTAAAAAATATGTACCAGTTTGTTTAAGCTGTCGTATTATTTTTGGGGGGTCGGCTTGCGAGCGGGTTATACACTTTTAATACTTTTCTCTTCCAATAACAGGGGTGTGGGCTTATGAACGAACGGGCTATAGAACGAGTATATACGGTATTTTATATCGGCAGAATTAGCAGAATTTCATTTCATTTTAAAAATAGTTTTGAGCTTTTAAATAAGATGACAATTTAATGGTAACATTTGGCAAATTGTCTGGTATCATATTTTCAAGTCTGAGGTAAAACAACTGACGGAGGACAATGAAGTGTTAAAGAAGACTCTAGAAATGGAGAAAGAAAAGTTGCATGCTTTAGAGGCGGCCATGGAAGAGTTACATAGACGAGGTCAGTCAAGTCGACCTGATGAATTGTTCTCTTTTTTTAGCCAAGTTCATTTTTAAATCATCACTTTTCAAGAGCATAAATGGAATGTACATTTTTTTCTCCATAATTTATTCATATAAAAAGTGTGAAATTTGAATGTTTTGATAATGGGAAGAAAATAAATTGGATTGTGAATAGGTGAAATGTCACTGATGGTATTGTCCCTGGTTGATGTCTGTCTCCAGGTGTCACGTCTGGTTCTGATGTGACTGTGACAGACGGAGACATTATCTCCATTTCCAAGAAAATCACAATGCTGGAAATGAAGGAACTAAATGAAAGGCAAAGGGCAGAGCACTCTACTCGCATGTATCAACAACAGAGGCAACTCTTGCATGACTTGGAGAGTAGGAACAAAGAGTTGGAGGAAAAGTTTGCTGAGGTATTTAAATATATGAGTTTTAAAAAATATTCTACTTCTCCAAATATATTTACATTGATCTTACAACAGAATCTGATTTTTTAAATTGCAATGAATTTGCAGCATGGTAATGTTTCCTTTACATGTTTCAAGAACACTTAAAACGGCATTGAACTTAAGTTTGATATTGTTAAAATATTCTTTGTTTTTAAAAAAAAGTAATATTCAGTAATTAATTAGGATTGTCATGGTTAATTTTATTTGACTGGAAATGCCTTTGTTTTCAAAGGTGACCAAAATGAATCTGGAGATGCAGAAGATTGAAAGAGATCTGAGAGATGAATTAAGCAGTAGGTTACAATTTTCCTTATCCTGACATAAATAAACTGTTAACACTGGCTCTTTAATAAAATCTCTTGTCATTTTCAAGTTTGTCTTTAACTGATGAATGATCCGCTCCTCAGAGCTGTAACATAAAGTATCATGTTGTGGTGTCATGTCATGTTGTGATGTCATGTTGTGGTGCCATGTCATGTGGTGTTATGTTATGGTGTCATATTGTGGTGTCTTGTCATGTTGTGGTGTCTTCTCATATTGTGGTGTCTTGTCATATTGTGGTGTCTTGTCATATTGTGGTGTCTTGTCATGTTGTTTCATGTTGTGGTGTCTTGTCATGTTGTGGTGTCATGTCATGTTGTGGTGTTATGTTATGGTGTCATATTGTGGTGTCTTGTCATGTTGTGGTGTCTTCTCATATTGTGGTGTTTGTCATATTGTGGTGTCTTGTCATATTGTGGTGTCTTGTCATATTGGGTGTTATGTTATGGTGTCATGTCATGTTGGTTGTCATATCGTGGTGTCTTGTCAAGTTGGTTGTTATATTGTGGTGTCTTGTCAAGTTGGTTGTTATATTGTGGTGTCTTGTCATATTGTGGTGTCTTGTCATGTTGTTTCATGTTGTGGTGTCTTGTCATGTTGTGGTGTCATGTCATGTTGTGGTGTCATGTCATGTTGGAGTGTGTCTATATTTAACTGACCAATAATCCACTCATCAGACTCAGTAACTAAAACTATCAGTGATGCAGACAGAAAAAGAATTTCTGTTCTTGAAGAAAATGAGCTGAACCTTAAACAAGAAATTTCAAAACTAAAGGTAAATTTTACTATCTCAGTTGGCTTGGTGCACTTTTACTATCTCAGTTGGCTTAGTGCACTTTTACTATCTCAGTTGGCTTGGTGCACTTTTACTATCTCAGTTGGCCTAGTGCACTTTTACTATCTCAGTTGGCTTGGTGCACTTTTACTATCTCAGTTGGCCTAGTGCACTTTTACTATCTCAGTTGGCTTGGTGCACTTTTACTATCTCAGTTGACTTGGTGCACTTTTACTATCTCATTTGGCTTAGTGCACTTTTACTATCTCAGTTGGCCTAGTGCACTTTTACTATCTCAGTTGGCTTGGTGCACTTTTACTATCTCAGTTGGCTTGGTGCACTTTTACTATCTCACTTGTCTTAGTGCACTTTTACTATCTCAGTTGGCTTGGTGCACTTTTACTATCTCAGTTGGCTTAGTGCACTTTTCCTATCTCAGTTGGCTTGGTGCACTTTTACTATCTCAGTTGGCTTGGTGCACTTTTACTATCTCAGTTGGCCTAGTGCACTTTTACTATCTCAGTTGGCTTGGTGCACTTTTACTATCTCAGTTGGCTTGGTGCACTTTTACTATCTCAGTTGGCTTAGTGCACTTTTACTATCTCAGTTGGCTTGGTGCACTTTTACTATCTCAGTTGGCTAGGTGCACTTTTACTATCTCAGTTGGCCTAGTGCACTTTTACTATCTCAGTTGGTCTAGTGCACTTTTACTATCTCAGTTGGCCTAGTGCACTTTTACTATCTCAGTTGGCCTAGTGCACTTTTACTATCTCAGTTGGCTTGGTGCACTTTTCCTATCTCAGTTGGCTTGGTGCACTTTTACTATCTCAGTTGGCTTGGTGCACTTTTACTATCTCAGTTGGCTTGGTGCACTTATACTATCTCAGTTGGCTTGGTGCACTTATACTATCTCAGTTGGCTTAGTGCACTTTTACTATCTCAGTTGGCTTGGTGCACTTTTACTATCTCAGTTGGCTTGGTGCAATTATACTATCTCAGTTGGCTTAGTGCACTTTTACTATCTCAGTTGGCCTAGTGCACTTTTACTATCTCAGTTGGCTTGGTGCACTTTTACTATCTCAGTTGGCCTAGTGCACTTTTACTATCTCAGTTGGCTTGGTGCACTTTTACTATCTCAGTTGACTTGGTGCACTTTTACTATCTCATTTGGCTTAGTGCACTTTTACTATCTCAGTTGGCCTAGTGCACTTTTACTATCTCAGTTGGCTTGGTGCACTTTTACTATCTCAGTTGGCTTGGTGCACTTTTACTATCTCACTTGTCTTAGTGCACTTTTACTATCTCAGTTGGCTTGGTGCACTTTTACTATCTCAGTTGGCTTAGTGCACTTTTCCTATCTCAGTTGGCTTGGTGCACTTTTACTATCTCAGTTGGCTTGGTGCACTTTTACTATCTCAGTTGGCCTAGTGCACTTTTACTATCTCAGTTGGCTTGGTGCACTTTTACTATCTCAGTTGGCTTGGTGCACTTTTACTATCTCAGTTGGCTTAGTGCACTTTTACTATCTCAGTTGGCTTGGTGCACTTTTACTATCTCAGTTGGCTAGGTGCACTTTTACTATCTCAGTTGGCCTAGTGCACTTTTACTATCTCAGTTGGTCTAGTGCACTTTTACTATCTCAGTTGGCCTAGTGCACTTTTACTATCTCAGTTGGCCTAGTGCACTTTTACTATCTCAGTTGGCTTGGTGCACTTTTCCTATCTCAGTTGGCTTGGTGCACTTTTACTATCTCAGTTGGCTTGGTGCACTTTTACTATCTCAGTTGGCTTGGTGCACTTATACTATCTCAGTTGGCTTGGTGCACTTATACTATCTCAGTTGGCTTAGTGCACTTTTACTATCTCAGTTGGCTTGGTGCACTTTTACTATCTCAGTTGGCTTGGTGCACTTATACTATCTCAGTTGGCTTAGTGCACTTTTACTATCTCAGTTGGCTTGGTGCACTTTTACTATCTCAGTTGGCTAGGTGCACGTTTTTTTAATTAAAGAATTCAAAAGAAATTTTGTCATTATTGTAAATTTTCTAATACCTTTTATTCCAATTTGTTTCTATAACAATCTTATTTTACTAAATTATGTTATTTATTTCTCAGTGTTAGTTATTTTAGTTGAGCTAATTAAGTTCCAGTTAGATCTGCCAAAAGCAAACATAAAATTTTGATTACAACATTTGTTGATTCAAGACTATTTGTTCTTGATCATGTGAACCTTTTTGACATAATGTCTCCAGAAAATTGTTGAAGTGAATTTGAATACATGATTAACGTAAGAAATAGAAACTGACATTTTTTGTTATAATTGCAAACTCCAGGAAATGGCTGAAATAGCATCCACTCAGGTGAGGACCCTGGAGACGCAGCACATCGCCCGTGAGAAAGAATATCAGTCGTTACGACAGCAGCTGTTGGACTTTCAAGTGCAGAGTGATGAGAAAACTATTATTGGTAGGTTGGTCGGTTGGTAGGTTGGTCGGCTTAGATATCATTACAATAGAAAACTATTATTGGTAGGTTGGTCTGCTTAGATATCATTACAATAGAAAACAATTATTGGTAGGTTGGTCTGCTTAGATATCATTACAATAGAAAACTATTATTGGTAGGTTGGTCTGCTTAGATATCATTACAATAGAAAACTATTATTGGTCGGTTGGTAGGTTGGTCGGCTTAGATATTACAATAGAAAACTATTATTGGTAGGTTGGTTGGCTTAGATATCATTACAATAGAAAACTATTATTGGTCGGTTGGTAGGTTGGTTGGCTTAGATATCATTACAATAGAAAACTATTATTGGTAGTTTTGTTGGACAGTTGTTATTTTATAGTTCTTCATACCACATCAAGTAACATAATTTTTTTTTAAAATTGATTTTGTATTCTTAGAAATGATTTTCTAGTTTTTTACATGTTTTTTTTAAATTAATATTTTTTTAAATAGGTCATGTCAAAGAAGTTTAATTTTTCTTTGAAACTGGAAAATAATAGTTATTTTCCCCTGTTGAAACCATGGCAACCCATGCCCTGCTCTAGCATACTTCACTTGAGCCATAGCATGAAACCGCATTGACACGTTTCATAATCTTCAGGGCAGATTTTTATATAGATGCTTACAATAGATCAATTAACTCAATAATAAACATAATGGGTTTCATTATTTTTTTAAAAGACTTATCCATTATACATCTGCTCTAAAGGCAAGCTGCATCGCCACATTGTACAGCTCCAGGTCAGCGAGGGCTCGGCTGTCAAGCGTCTTGAAGAAGCCCAGAAGAAGGTGACGAAACTCGAGGCACAGATCCTCAGGATGGAGCAGAGAGTGGACGACAAGGAGCAAACCATCTACCACACCAGGCAGGAGACCCAGGGGAAAACCAGATACCTCAGGAGGTCACTGCAGGTAGGTGTGGTCACTCAGGGTTTGCCTAGTCACTGCAGGTAGGTCTGGTCACTGCAGGTAGGTCTGGTCACTCAGGGTTTGCCTAGTCACTGCAGGTAGGTCTGGTCACTCAAGGTTTGCCTATTCACTGCAGGTAGGTCTGGTCACTGCAGGTAGGTCTGGTCACTCAAGGTTTGCCTAGTCACTGCAGGTAGGTCTGGTCACTCAAGGTTTGCCTAGTCACTGCAGGTAGGTCTGGTCACTCAGGGTTGCCTAGTCACTGCAGGCAGGTCTGGTCACTCAGGGTTTGCCTAGTCACTGCAGGTAGGTCTGGTCACTGCAGGTAGGTCTGGTCACTCAGGGTTTGCCTGGTCACTCAAGGTTTGCCTGCTTACTGCATGTAGGTCTGGTCACTCAGGGTTTGTCTGGTCACTGCAGGTAAGTCTGGTCACTCAGGGTTTGTCTGGTCACTGCAGGTAAGTCTGGTCACTCAGGGTTTGTCTGGTCACTGCAGGTAAGTCTGGTCACTCAGGGTTTGTCTGGTCACTGCAGGTAAGTCTGGTCACTCAGTGTTTGTCTGGTCACTGCAGGTAAGTCTGGTCACTCAGGGTTTGCCTGATCACTGCCGGTAGGTCTGATCACTGCAGGTAGATCTGGTCACTCAAGGTTTGCCAGGTAGGTCTGGTCACTGAAGATTTACCTGGTGACTTAAAGTTTGTCTGGTCACTCAAGGTTTGCCAGGTCACTCAAAGTTTGCTTGTTGCTTTGTAGTTCTATTAGAGATGGAAAGAAGAAATAACATCGAACAATGTTCCATAGTTGTATATACAAAGTGTTATGCATAAAGTAAAGGTTTATAATAAAAAAAAACTTGGGTTTGGAACTAATTCATATTATCACCATTTTTGTGATGTAGATAAGACATAATATATATAAACACCCTCAATTATCATTCAGTAACGCTAAGGGATATCACTCTGCTTTTTTTTTAAATTGAAAATATAGACTTAAAAATCATAATCATTTTGGTTTCCAGATTAACATTAATCAAACAGCACGAACCTTTGACGTCAGCATTTGTGTTGTAAACAGAGCTAACTGACTCAAAGAGTTATTTTTTGGTGCAGTAATATGGTGCGCTGCTTTCTAAAATTAGTAGCGTCACTGACAGGACAGACGGGACATGCAGTTAAAAAATTGTGTGGTGATTAGCACTGTAAAAAAAATATTATATAAATACTTTGTGTACATTTCAGGAATATTTTGTATTTATCATACAAGAATAAGTTACTTGGGCTTTTGACCAAAATAAAAAGTGGCCGCCTACCGCCGTAGGCGCCCTACAACCCCTATTATCAAATACTTTGTGTACATTTCAGGAAGTTTAATATTACATATTTATCATACAAGAACAAGTTAGTTGGGCTTTTGAAAAAGGTGGGCGCCGTAGGGGCCCTAAAAAAAAGTGGGTGCCGCCACACAACCTAGTTTACAATAGTGGTAAACTTATTATTATTAAAAGGAGCCACTACTTACAAGGATATCAAGTTTTGTGCGCACACTCTGAAATCAAACATCAAGTTATGTGCACACACTCTGAAATCAAATATCTCTTCCTGGATAATTTCTTTTTCTGGGACTCTGCCCCCAGCTCACAATGTATTTATTGGCAATATTGAGTTTTTCATTCTGTGGGATTTCACTGTATCAATATCATTTTTTAGCTGTTATACAATAGCATCAGTATTTCAGATGAGTTCCTCGAATGTGCAGAACAAAATATTTTTCTTAAATTCTTTCAGGAACTGCGCATCCAGTTTGCTGGAGCCGTGCCTCTGTCCAAACAAGAAAAGTTTTCCAGGAACATGATCCAGTTACAGCAGGACAAAGCCAAACTGGAGAAAGAACTCAGAGAGGTTATTGTTTTTTTACTGTTGTGATAAAAAGCAGTGAACTAATTATAATAAGTGGAAATAAGATATTGACTTTTAAGATAAATGGAATAAAAGAGATTTTCAAGATGCTGATATGGAAATACATGTACGCACATTTTTGTGGAACTAACAAGTTTGACATTTAAATACAATATTTTAACCACGTTGGCAGCCCATCAAATATTTTAACCACGTTGTCAGCCCATCAAATATTTTAACCACGTTGTCAGCCCATCAAATATTTTAACCACGTTGGCAGCCCATCAAATATTTTAATTTCAAAAAATATTCTTGTTTTAGTAAATTGAAATAATTCAAATAGTTAATTAGTTATTTTAAAATATATGTATTAATAAAAACATTATGTTTAATATTAAAGGGATTATCTAAAATTTCAAAGGAATCTTCTAACCAGAATTATTTTTTCCATCAGTTTTTCTACTAATTTGATCAATGGACTGAACTTCTGAACATGAGATAGTTGTACCCACAAGATGATTGATCAAATATATGATTGTTGAGGTTCCTGCTTTGATAATGTCCCTTGTCTCCCCTTGTTAGACCCGTGACCACAAGGAAGAGATGGAGTCCAAGCTGGCAGCCCTGTCACTTCAGCAGTCAAGTCTCCAGGAACTGATAGAGACACTCAAGGACGGGAGGGGGGCCCAGAAGGTGGCCGAGTGGCATTCCAAGATTGATGGGATACGTTTGGATGAGTTGAAGCAACGGAGAACAAGTGCCAAGTTGTTACAGAAGGTGACGTAAACATTTGGTCATTCAATAAACCTTGTCTTTATAAAGTAAACATTTAGTCATTCAGATAAACCTTGTCTTTATAAAGTAAACATTTAGTCATTCAGATAAACCTTGTCTTTATAAAGTAAACATTTAGTCTTTCAGATAAACCTTGTCTTATAAAGTCATGTTTAGCCAGAATGACATGATTACAAATCTTGACTTGATTAACCTTCATATTAAGTCACAGTATGTTTTTTGTATGTTTACATATTAAACACTTAACTCAAAACAAATTTGTTAGTTGCTTTTACATTTTATCTGAGGTAAAAAAAGGTTGTTATTTTAATTAAGGGATGTAACTATTTCACTTTTCAATGTAATCACTTTAAAAAGTGATTTAATATTTTTAAAATGTTGAAAAAATTTTCAAATGTTTGGAAAAGTTGGACCCTGACTCAAGTTCTTAGCTTTGCAGCAAGAATCTTAGAAATATGAATTTTTAAAAAAAGCTTCATGTTATAATTAAAACCGTTCGCTACATGTTATGATTGTAATCTTTGTTGTGTAGGTCAAGTACCTGGAGGAGATAATAACATCTCATGAAGTGACCATCTCAGAACTGGAGGCAGACAACGTCAGGATGATGAAGGTTTGATGTCTCACTGGGGTGCTCTATGGGGTCTCACTGGGGTGCTCTATGGGGTCTCACTAGGGTGCTCTATGGGGTCTCACTGGGGTGCTCTATGGGGTCTCACTGGGATGTTCTATGGGGTCTCACTGGGATGTTCTATGGGGTCTCACTGGGATGTTCTATGGGGTCTCATTGGGATGTTCTATGGGGTCTCACTGGGGTGCTCTATGGGGTCTCACTGGGATGCTCTATGGGGTCTCACTGTGGTGCTCTATGGGGTCTCACTGGGGTGCTCTATGGGGTCTCACTGGGGTGTTCTATGGGGTCTCACTGGGGTGCTCTATGGGGTCTCACTGGGATGTTCTATGGGGTCTCATTGGGGAAATATGTGGCAACTCCTAATAATTTATTTTTTATAATTTATTGAAAATCTCCCCCCTCCTCTGTACTGACATTTATTTCCCTACCTCCAGGACTACGAGGAGAAGCAGATGAGATGGGAGTTAAGAGAAACCGAACTAGAGAGAACCATCCTCACGATGGAGAGGCACACAGCAGAGATTGCTGGGGCAGCATCTAAAGTATGTCATCTAACATCTCCACGTCCCCCTGTCTAAAGTATGTCATCTAACATCTCCACGTCCCCCTGTCTAAAGTATGTCATCTAACATCTCCACGTCCCCCTGTCTAAAGTATGTCATCTAAAATCTCCACATCCTCCTGTCTATGTCATCTAACATCTCCACGTCCCCCTGTCTAAAGTATGTCATCTAACATCTCCACGTCCCCCTGTCTAAAGTATGTCATCTAACATATCCACGTCCCCCTGTCTAAAGTATGTCATCTAACATCTCCACATCCCCCTGTCTAAAGTATGTCATCTAACATCTCCACGTCCCCCTGTCTAAAGTATGTCATCTAACATCTCCACGTCCCCCTGTCTAAAGTATGTCATCTATCATCTCCACATCCTCCTGTCTAAAGTATGTCATCTAACATCTCCACGTCCCCCTGTCTAAAGTATGTCATCTATCATCTCCACATCCTCCTGTCTAAAGTATGTCATCTAACATCTCCACGTCCCCCTGTCTAAAGTATGTCATCTAACATCTCCAAGTCCCCCTGTCTAAAGTATGTCATCTAACATCTCCACGTCCCCCTGTCTAAAGTATGTCATCTAACATCTCCACATCCCCCTGTCTAAAGTATGTCATCTAACATCTCCACGTCCCCCTGTCTAAAGTATGTCATCTAACATCTCCACGTCCCCCTGTCTAAAGTATGTCATCTATCATCTCCACATCCTCCTGTCTAAAGTATATCATCTAACATATCCACGTCCCCCTGTCTAAAGTATGTCATCTATCATCTCCACATCCTCCTGTCTAAAGTATGTCATCTAACATCTCCACGTCCCCCTGTCTAAAGTATGTCATCTAACATCTCCACGTCCCCCTGTCTAAAGTATGTCATCTATCATCTCCACATCCTCCTGTCTAAAGTATGTCATCTAACATCTCCACGTCCCCCTGTCTAAAGTATGTCATCTATCATCTCCACATCCTCCTGTCTAAAGTATGTCATCTAACATCTCCAAGTCCCCCTGTCTAAAGTAGTCATCTATTATATCCACATCCTCCTGTCTAAAGTATGTCATCTAACATCTCCACGTCCCCCTGTCTAAAGTATGTCATCTATCATCTCCACATCCTCCTGTCTAAAGTATGTCATCTAACATCTCCACGTCCTCCTGTCTAAAGTATGTTATCTAACATCTCCACGTTCTCATGTTTAAAGTATGCCATCTAACAACTCCACGTCCTCCTGTCTAAAGTATGTCATCTAACATCTCCACGTCCTCCTGTCTAAAGTATGTCATCTAACATCTCCACGTCCTCCTGTCTAAAGTATGTCATCTAACATCTCCACGTTCTCCTGTCTAAAGTTTGTCATCTAACATCTCCACGTCCTCCTGTCTTAAGTATGTCATCTAACATCGCCACGTCCTCCTGTCTAAAGAATGTCATCTAACAAATCCACGTCCTCCTGTCTAAAGTATGTCATCTAACAACTCCACGTCCTCCTGTCTAAAGTATGTCATCTAACATCTCCACGTCCTCCTGTCTAAAGTATGTCATCTAACATCTCCACGTCCTCCTGTCTAAAGTATGTCATCTCACATCTCCACGTCCTCCTGTCTAAAGTATGTCATCTAACATCTCCACGTCCTCCTGTCTAAAGTATGTCATCTAACATCTCCATGTCCTCCTGTCTAAATAAAGTATGTCATCTAACATTTCCACGTCCTCCTGTCTAAAGTATGTCATATAACATCTCCACGTCCTCCTGTCTAAAGTATGTCATCTAACATCTCCACATCCTCCTGTCTAAAGTATGTCATCTAACAACTCCACGTCCTCCTGTCTAAAGTATGTCATCTAACATCTCCACATCCTCCTGTCTAAAGTATGTCATCTAACATCTCCACGTCCTCCTGTCTAAAGTATGTCATCTAACATCTCCTTGTCCTCCTTTCTAAAGTATGTCATCTAACAACTCCACATCCTCCTGTCTAAAGTATGTCATCTAACATCTCCACGTCCTGTCTAAAGTATGTCATCTAACATCTCCATGTCCTCCTGTCTAAAGTATGTTATCTAACATCTCCACGTCCTCCTGTCTAAAGTATGTCATCTAACATCTCCACGTCCTCCTGTCTAAAGTATGTCATCTAACATCTCCACAACCTCCTGTCTAAAGTATGTCATCTAACATCTCCACGTCCTGTCTAAAGTATGTCATCTAACATCTCCATGTCCTCCTGTCTAAAGTATGTTATCTAACATCTCCACGTCCTCCTGTCTAAAGTATGTCATCTAACATCTCCACGTCCTCCTGTCTAAAGTATGTCATCTAACATCTCCTTGTCCTCCTGTCTAAAGTATGTCATCTAACAACTCCACATCCTCCTGTCTAAATTATGTCATCTAACATCTCCACGTCCTGTCTAAAGTATGTCATCTAACATCTCCATGTTCTCCTGTCTAAAGTATGTTATCTAACATCTCCACGTCCTCCTGTCTAAAGTATGTCATCTAACATCTCCATGTCCTCCTGTCTAAAGTATGTCATCTAACATCTCCACCTCCTCCTGTCTAAAGTATGTCATCTAACATCTCCACGTCCTCCTGTCTAAAGTATGTCATCTAACATCTCCATGTCCTCCTGTCTAAAGTATGTCATCTAACATCTCCACGTCCTCCTGTCTAAAGTATGTCATCTAACATCTCCACGTCCTCCTGTCTAAAGTATGTCATCTAACATCTCCACGTCCTCCTGTCTAAAGTATGTTATCTAACATCTCCACGTCCCTCCTGTCTAAAGTATGTCATCTAACATCTCCACGTCCCCCTGTCTAAAGTATGTCATCTAACATCTCCACGTCCTCCTGTCTAAAGTATGTCATCTAACATCTCCACGTCCTCATGTCTAAAGTATGTCATCTAACAACTCCACGTCCTCCTGTCTAAAGTATGTCATCTAACATCTCCACGTCCTCCTGTCTAAAGTATGTCATCTAACATCTCCACATCCTCCTGTCTAAAGTATGTCATCTAACATCTCCACGTTCTCCTGTCTAAAGTATGTCATCTAACATTGCCACGTCCTTCTGTCTAAAGAATGTCCTCTAACAACTCCACGTCTTCCTGTCTAAAGTATGTCATCTAACAAATCCACATCCTCCTGTCTAAAGTATGTCATCTAACATCTCCACGTCCCCCTGTCTAAAGTATGTCATCTAACATCTCCACGTCCCCCTGTCTAAAGTATGTCATCTATCATCTCCACATCCTCCTGTCTAAAGTATGTCATCTAACATCTCCACGTCCCCCTGTCTAAAGTATGTCATCTATCATCTCCACATCCTCCTGTCTAAAGTATGTCATCTAACATCTCCAAGTCCCCCTGTCTAAAGTAGTCATCTATTATATCCACATCCTCCTGTCTAAAGTATGTCATCTAACATCTCCACGTCCCCCTGTCTAAAGTATGTCATCTATCATCTCCACATCCTCCTGTCTAAAGTATGTCATCTAACATCTCCACGTCCTCCTGTCTAAAGTATGTTATCTAACATCTCCACGTTCTCATGTTTAAAGTATGCCATCTAACAACTCCACGTCCTCCTGTCTAAAGTATGTCATCTAACATCTCCACGTCCTCCTGTCTAAAGTATGTCATCTAACATCTCCACGTCCTCCTGTCTAAAGTATGTCATCTAACATCTCCACGTTCTCCTGTCTAAAGTTTGTCATCTAACATCTCCACGTCCTCCTGTCTTAAGTATGTCATCTAACATCGCCACGTCCTCCTGTCTAAAGAATGTCATCTAACAAATCCACGTCCTCCTGTCTAAAGTATGTCATCTAACAACTCCACGTCCTCCTGTCTAAAGTATGTCATCTAACATCTCCACGTCCTCCTGTCTAAAGTATGTCATCTAACATCTCCACGTCCTCCTGTCTAAAGTATGTCATCTCACATCTCCACGTCCTCCTGTCTAAAGTATGTCATCTAACATCTCCACGTCCTCCTGTCTAAAGTATGTCATCTAACATCTCCATGTCCTCCTGTCTAAATAAAGTATGTCATCTAACATTTCCACGTCCTCCTGTCTAAAGTATGTCATATAACATCTCCACGTCCTCCTGTCTAAAGTATGTCATCTAACATCTCCACATCCTCCTGTCTAAAGTATGTCATCTAACAACTCCACGTCCTCCTGTCTAAAGTATGTCATCTAACATCTCCACATCCTCCTGTCTAAAGTATGTCATCTAACATCTCCACGTCCTCCTGTCTAAAGTATCTCATCTCACATCTCCACGTCCTCCTGTCTAAAGTATGTCATCTAACATCTCGATGTCCTCCTGTCTAAATAAAGTATGTCATCTAACATTTCCACGTCCTCCTGTCTAAAGTATGTCATATAACATCTCCACGTCCTCCTGTCTAAAGTATGTCATCTAACATCTCCACATCCTCCTGTCTAAAGTATGTCATCTAACAACTCCACGTCCTCCTGTCTAAAGTATGTCATCTAACATCTCCACATCCTCCTGTCTAAAGTATGTCATCTAACATCTCCACGTCCTCCTGTCTAAAGTATGTCATCTAACATCTCCTTGTCCTCCTTTCTAAAGTATGTCATCTAACAACTCCACATCCTCCTGTCTAAAGTATGTCATCTAACATCTCCACGTCCTGTCTAAAGTATGTCATCTAACATCTCCATGTCCTCCTGTCTAAAGTATGTCATCTAACATCTCCACGTCCTCCTGTCTAAAGTATGTCATCTAACATCTCCACGTCCTCCTGTCTAAAGTATGTCATCTAACATCTCCACGTCCTCCTGTCTAAAGTATGTCATCTAACATCTCCACGTCCTCCTGTCTAAAGTATGTCATCTATCATCTCCACATCCTCCTGTCTAAAGTATGTCATCTAACAACTCCACATCCTCCTGTCTAAAGTATGTCATCTAACATCTCCACGTCCTGTCTAAAGTATGTCATCTAACATCTCCATGTCCTCCTGTCTAAAGTATGTTATCTAACATCTCCACGTCCTCCTTTCTAAAGTATGTCATCTAACATCTCCACGTCCTCCTGTCTAAAGTATGTCATCTAACATCTCCATGTCCTCCTGTCTAAAGTATGTCATCTAACATCTCCACCTCCTCCTGTCTAAAGTATGTCATCTAACATCTCCACGTCCTCCTGTCTAAAGTATGTCATCTAACATCTCCATGTCCTCCTGTCTAAATAAAGTATGTCATCTAACATCTCCACGTCCTCCTGTCTAAAGTATGTCATCTAACATCTCCACGTCCTCCTGTCTAAAGTATGTCATCTAACATCTCCACGTCCTCCTGTCTAAAGTATGTTATCTGACATCTCCACGTCCTCCTGTCTAAAGTATGTCATCTAACATCTCCACGTTCTCCTGTCTAAAGTTTGTCATCTAACATCTCCACGTCCTCCTGTCTTAAGTATGTCATCTAACATCGCCACGTCCTTCTGTCTAAAGAATGTCCTCTAACAACTCCACGTCTTCCTGTCTAAAGTATGTCATCTAACAAATCCACGTACTCCTGTCTAAAGTATGTCATCTAACAACTCTACGTCCTCCTGTCTAAAGTATGTCATCTAACATCTCCACGTCCTCCTGTCTAAAGTATGTCATCTAACATCTCCACGTCCTCCTGTCTAAAGTATGTCATCTCACATCTCCACGTCCTCCTGTCTAAAGTATGTCATCTAACATCTCCATGTCCTCCTGTCTAAATAAAGTATGTCATCTAACATTTCCACGTCCTCCTGTCTAAAGTATGTCATATAACATCTCCACGTCCTCCTGTCTAAAGTATGTCATCTAACATCTCCACATCCTCCTGTCTAAAGTATGTCATCTAACAACTCCACGTCCTCCTGTCTAAAGTATGTCATCTAACATCTCCACATCCTCCTGTCTAAAGTATGTCATCTAACATCTCCACGTCCTCCTGTCTAAAGTATGTCATCTAACATCTCCTTGTCCTCCTTTCTAAAGTATGTCATCTAACAACTCCACATCCTCCTGTCTAAAGTATGTCATCTAACATCCATCTCCACGTCCTGTCTAAAGTATGTCATCTAACATCTCCATGTCCTCCTGTCTAAAGTATGTTATCTAACATCTCCACGTCCTCCTGTCTAAAGTATGTCATCTAACATCTCCACGTCCTCCTGTCTAAAGTATGTCATCTAACATCTCCATGTCCTCCTGTCTAAAGTATGTCATCTAACATTTCCACGTCCTCCTGTCTAAAGTATGTCATCTAACATCTCCACATCCTCCTGTCTAAAGTATGTCATCTAACAACTCCACGTCCTCCTGTCTAAAGTATGTCATCTAACATCTCCACATCCTCCTGTCTAAAGTATGTCATCTAACATCTCCACGTCCTCCTGTCTAAAGTATGTCATCTAACATCTCCTTGTCCTCCTTTCTAAAGTATGTCATCTAACAACTCCACATCCTCCTGTCTAAAGTATGTCATCTAACATCCATCTCCACGTCCTGTCTAAAGTATGTCATCTAACATCTCCATGTCCTCCTGTCTAAAGTATGTTATCTAACATCTCCACGTCCTCCTGTCTAAAGTATGTCATCTAACATCTCCACGTCCTCCTGTCTAAAGTATGTCATCTAACATCTCCACGTCCTCCTGTCTAAAGTATGTCATCTAACATCTCCACGTCCTGTCTAAAGTATGTCATCTAACATCTCCATGTCCTCCTGTCTAAAGTATGTTATCTAACATCTCCACGTCCTCCTGTCTAAAGTATGTCATCTAACATTTCCACGTCCTCCTGTCTAAAGTATGTCATCTAACATCTCCTTGTCCTCCTGTCTAAAGTATGTCATCTAACAACTCCACGTCCTGTCTAAAGTATGTCATCTAACATCTCCATGTCCTCCTGTCTAAAGTATGTTATCTAACATCTCCACGTCCTCCTGTCTAAAGTATGTCATCTAACATCTCCACGTCCTCCTGTCTAAAGTATGTCATCTAACATTTCCACGTCCTCCTGTCTAAAGTATGTCATCTAACATCTCCACCTCCTCCTGTCTAAAGTATGTCATCTAACATCTCCACGTCCTCCTGTCTAAAGTATGTCATCTAACATCTCCATGTCCTCCTGTCTAAATAAAGTATGTCATCTAACATCTCCACGTCCTCCTGTCTAAAGTATGTCATCTAACATCTCCACGTCCTCCTGTCTAAAGTATGTCATCTAACATCTCCACGTCCTCCTGTCTAAAGTATGTTATCTAACATCTCCACGTCCTCCTGTCTAAAGTATGTCATCTAACATCTCCTTGTCCTCCTGTCTAAAGTATGTCATCTAACATCTCCACGTCCTCCTGTCAATGTTCATGATAACAGAGTGAATGTTTGTCCACAGTTTGAACAGGCCATCGGTTCACTGCCCAACGCCAAGCTGCCCGTGGCCAACCAACTGGAACAGGCTATTTCAACCATCAAAGGCAATGTCAAGGTCATTCTGGACACCCAGGCTGAGAACAAGTCGCTGAAATCTGTAGGCAAAAGTTTTATTTCTGGTAGTTTGTTTGGCCCTTTCATTTGTCAATTACATACAAGATTTATTAAACATACCATCTGCATTGTATTTTGATCACTAAATGATTGCATTAAACTGAATTCTTGTTGAGAACCTAAAAACAATTTTGAATAAATTCCTTCTTTTTTTTTGTACAGAGAAACCAAGAACTAGAGAAACAACTTCGTGACTCAGAGCGTGGAGTTCTTGAGAGGGACAAACTGATATCGGAGTTGAGGCTCCGCATGCCAGCGACAGCAGACAGAGATGACATCATCGTCAAGGCCCAGGCCAAGGTCACCCAGGCTATTAAAAAAGCCGAGACGGATGGCCTGGACTACGAGAGCCAACAAGCTCTGAAGATTGCCCAGAGCACTGTCCACAGTCTACAGGTGAGTTGACTTGCCAGCAGGGTTGTTAATATTGCAATATTGTATTGGTATTGGTAGCATTGCCGCAATACTTTTTTAAGTATTGGGATGATATTGCAATACTTCTTGAAATTTGATATTGGCATTGCCAATAATTATTTTTGATATTGGTATTGATTTTTAACCAATACTAAAAGCAATATTCAATAAATTCTCTACAACATTGGTTGTGAATAAATCTGAATATAATAAATTTTTCTTTGGTGTCGCCATCTTGCGAGTGACATTGCCAAACAATTTTTGAATGAGACTGATCAATGAAATGAATGATAATAGAAATCAAATCATATATGATATCTTTGGCAATGAGCATTGACTGAGCAGTGCGCATTTTGAAATGGTTACTTTTCTTCGCCTGGCTAAGTGGTAACGGCCAAATAGGTGGCGTTACCCTGTGAACTCTACTAAAATTCATCATTCATCGTTAGTTTTCCAGATGTGATGCAATCCACTGACTCGGTCTGACTGTTTTTACAATAGTATGATGTTTAACCGTTTATGTATCATTTGCTTTTCTATGACAGTCATTTTCTTCATTCATCCATTCATTCATCCATCCATCCATTCATTCATTCACAATATGTGTACAGTATACATATTAAAAATCTTGTTGCTTAAGGACGTTAAGGTATGCCGACTTATTTAATGTTGTCAAAGACTTTTGAATGCTTTGAGGAAAACTGATGAAGCAAGTGTTAACTATTGAACAAAATTTGGTTAAAAATACATTGTCTAAATTAGCCAAAAATGTTGGTATCGTTTATCGATGTAAGTGATATAGAGCGATGAATTACGTATTTGCGTTTTATTCGTCGAATGACCCAAATATTGGTAATGGTAAGGCAATAATAAATAAATATTGGTATTGGTATTGCAATACTGGTTTTAAAATTGTATTGGTATTGGTATTGCCAATAAATTTTTTTAGTATTGTTAACAACCCTGCTTGCCAATAATGGTTTTTAGAAAATATTGGAAACAGCTTTTAGATGAAATGGTAAATGAATTAATTTTAGAAACCGCTACATGAAAAATGTACATAGAGCTGTCTGCGCACTGTAGTTATGTTTTTATAAAGTAACAAGAAAGTCAGACTAGATTGCTCTTCAGAATTAAGTCTTTGATTTAAACTTCTTAAAAATGTTCAAAACCCAAATGGCTCACTGTTGTTCAGTTTTTGAGTACTTCCAAGTGGTGACAAAAATGTTTGATCCACAGCAACGAATCAACCAAAAAGATGAGACCATCGCCAAGTACATGCACCTGCTGAAGCAAGGTCGCGACGACATGGTGGAGATGAACAGGAGACATGAGGAGGAACTGAGGGCCATGCAGCACAAGATCCATGTCAACACCGACCTGGCCTTCAGCAAGTTCAAGGACGCTGCCCGCGAGCTCATCAACAAACAATCGGCAACAAAGACAGTCACGTCACAGCAGGTAAGTTAAGGTCATCACATTGAATCTTATCTTTAGCAATACACCATTGTGACAGAATGTAAATATTCATTGGATAGACAGACCATTGGGACAGAATTAATAGACCATTGTGACAGAATGTAAATATTCATTGGATAGACAGACCATTGTGACAGAATGTAAATATTCATTGGATAGACAGATCATTGGGACAGAATGTAAATATTTATTGGATAGACAGACCATTGGGACAGAATTAATAGACCATTGTGACAGAATGTAAATATTCATTGGTTAGACCATTTTGACGGTCTTACACTCATCTCACTCAGTACAGTACAAATAAATATCTTGTTTGTCACGTCAGTTGGAAAGGTTGAATGAACTGGAGGACACAGTGGCTGAACAGGAGAACACGATTGCTGCTCTACACGACAAGATCAAACAGAAAGAAGCAGACTTCCTTAAACTACAGGCCAGTCTGTCTGTCTTGAACAAGAACGTTAAGACTGAAACAAACAGGTAACATCCTCATTTTGTTGGTAACTTATAACATTTTTAGAGATAAACCTATAGCAGATATTTTTTTTAGTTATGGTTAAAACAATTCATTGCTCAATCTATGAAATGAAAATTTAGCCAACTGCCTGATTAGCTACTTAAAATAATTTCTGAAAATTGTTTAGATTATATATAAATTAATCAATTTTTGTGGCTGTTTGTAACCTAACATGGCACTGACAATTTGTACTATGACACCCTAATTTGGACTTTGACACACCAATTTGTACCATGACACCCCAATTTGTACCATGACTACCCAATTTGTACCATGACACCCCAAGTTGTACCATGACACCCTAATTTGTACCATGACACCCCAATGTGTACTATGACAACCCAATTTGTACCATGACACCCCAATTTGTACCATGACACCCCAATTTGTACCATGACACCCCAATTTGTACCATGTCACCCCAATGTGTACTATGACAACCCAAGTTGTACCATGACACCCCAATTTGTACCATGACACCCCAATTTGTACCATGACACCCCAATGTGTACTATGACAACCCAATTTGTACCATGACACCCCAATTTGTACCATGACACCCTAATTTGTACCATGACACCCCAATTTGTACCATGACACCCCACTTTGTACCATGACGCCCTAATTTGTACCATGACACCCCAATTTGTACCATGACACCCCAATTTGTACCGTGACACCCCAATTTGTACCATGACACCCCAATGTGTACTATGACACCCCACTTTGTACCATGACGCCCTAATTTGTACCATGACACCCCAATTTGTGCTCAGACTGGCGGAGCAACAGAGTCAACTTCTGGGTAAGAAAGAAAACGAGATTGACGTTGTCTCTCGAGAAAACCAAGATCTCAGGAAGGAGGTCAAGTTGTTACAGGAGGAAATAGAAGCCCTGAAAGAATCCCACCAGAAGGGACCGACTGCTACCATGAAGAACATGGTGGAGAGATTGAAGAACCAGTTAGCACTCAAAGAAAAGCAACATCAGGTGAGTTTATCTGAAGAACCAGTTAGCACTCAAAGAAAAGCAACATCAGGTGAGTTTATCTGAAAAACCAGTTAGCACTCAAAGAAAAGCAACATCAGGTGAGTTCATGTCCAACCAATAGTGTTGCTGATATTGTTTATTTGATGGTAGATCTAGTGTTAATGTGGGCTGTGGACTTGTTAAAAAGTTTGACCAGGCTCCAGAGTCTGGCAGTAGGACCAGGAAGTTGATGTCAGTGCTGTTAACTCCTGGGAAATTTCCCAAATCGTGGGAATTTTTGGGGGGGCCAAATTAGGCAAATTTAAAGAAATGGGAATTTATGAGGATTTTGCTTTAAATATGGGAATATTTGAGATTGCTTCGCCAACAGAATTTAATGCATGTGGGAATTTTTAGTCTAATTTGGGAATTTTTTTACTCCTGCCTGGTAAAATTTGGCACCTTGAGTTAACAGCACTGGTTGATGTAAGATGGACGAAACTTTTTCTTCTACTCATTTTTTAAATATTAAGTTTTTTAATGACATAACAAATTTATGTTTTTTAAACTTTTTAAAAACTTCAGGTCCAGTGCTAAATTTTTTGTTTAGAATTTTTCCCAGCTCTAATTAAAACATTTCATTTAAGAATTTTTATTGTTGTGTCTCTAAGGACAAACAGAAGAAGCATTTTTGATTACACTTTGATTGTTTTAAATCGTAGGCCTTAAGCAAGGCGTTGAGTGACCTGAGGGCAGATATGGTCAGTCAAGCCCAGGAGAATGTCCAGATACACGCCCAAGAATCTTCCCAAGAGAAAAACATTCAAAAGCTGATCAATGAACACACCAAGGAAATCTCTGTGAGTTGAACCTGAGGGTCATACATGTCATTTATCTTATGTCATACATGTCATTTATCTTGTGTCATACATGTCATTTATCTTGTGCTCATAGCAAATCAAAGCAAAGTCTATTAACACAATGTTCTTAAATGTCTTGGGAGGTCGATGAAAGGGTTTTAACCTGTGGTCAATGTTTCACTACAGGAGAAACTGGAGGAGCAGCAAAGTTTGGCTGATAGACTGAAAAAAGAACTGAAGAAGAAAAAGGAAGAGGAGAATACTCTGCAGACAGAACTGGAAGATGTGAAAGAAGAACTCAGTGAGTTGTCTGAATTCAGTCATAACAATTTTAGGATTAATTTAGTCATCACAAAGTTTGCATGAATTTAGTCATAACAATTTTAGGATTAATTTAGTCATTACAAATTTAGGATGAATTTATTCATGACAAAATTAGAATGAATTGAGTCATAACAAAGTTAGGAAGAATTTAGTCATAACAATGTTAGGATGAATTTAGTCATAACGAAGTTATGATTTTATGAGGAAACTAGTGTATTACCCGTCAAAATTGAAAGAAGTTTTCAAAATAAAACAATTGCAGCTGAAATCTATCAAATTTGAAAAAAAATACACATCAGAATAAAAAATAATGTAATACAGAACTTTCATTATTTTTATTTTATTCATTTATTTCCATATTGAACAATTTTATGCGGACGTTCGAAAAGATTTATTTTTGGTGAAGTAATTTGGTGCGCTGCTTTCTAAAATTAGTAGCGTTACGAACGGACGGATGGGACAAACATACATAGCAAATTATGTAAATTGATAGTTTTTCATCTCTGATATTAAACAAAATTTGGGATTAAAGTATAGAATACTTCATTCACAATTTCTTTTGACATTATTTCCAATGCATTTCACCATTTTATCAAACTGTTATTAACTATAATTATATAAAAATATCTGTGATTGCCTCAAGTCGGCTGACCAGTAAAACTTCAATTTTGTCATCAGATAAGAAAGAGAGAACAGTGGACAAACTGAAGGCCACCAAGGCCAGGCTGGAACAGGAAGTAGACGATTTAGAGAAAAAGTTGGAGAAGATAAGTGCAGCTAGGTCACTGGTGAGTGGTAGTGTTTGTGGTTGTCATAGTGCTGGTTGTCATGGCTGTGTTTGTGGTTGACATGGCGCTGGTTGTCATGGTTGTGTTTGTGGTTGTCATGGTTGTGTTTGTGGTTGACATGGTGCTGGTTGACATGGCGCTGGTTGTCATGGTTGTGTTTGTGGTTGTCATGGCACTGGTTGTCATGGTTGTGTTTGTGGTTGACATCGTGCTGGTTGTCATGGTTGTGTTTGTGGTTGACATGGTGCTGGTTGTCATGGTTGTGTTTGTGGTTGACATGGTGCTTGTTGTCATGGTTGTGTTTGTGGTTGACATCGTGCTGGTTGTCATGGTTGGTTATGTTTGTGGTTGACATCGTGCTGGTTGTCATGGTTGTGTTTGTGGTTGACATCGTGCTGGTTGTCATGGTTGGTTGTGTTTGTGGTTGACATCGTGCTGGTTGTCATTGTTGTGTTTGTGGTTGACATTGTGCTGGTTGTCATGGTTGGTTGTGTTTGTGGTTGACATCGTGCTGGTTGTCATGGTTGTGTTTGTGGTTGACATGGTGGTGGTTGTCATAGTTGGTTGTGTTTGTGGTTGACATGGCGCTGGTTGTCATGGTTGTGTTTGTGGTCGACATCTTACTCGTTATATTACCCCAGTTCTCAGGAGTTTTTTTGTCATTCAATTAACTTAGGGGAGGCAACCTGTGGCTCGCTAGCCGCATGCAGCTCTTTGATTGTCCAGATGGAGCTCTCCTGTTCCATGCGCAAATATTAATAAATTAGTAGGTCTTTAAAAACTGGGAAAATTTGTAAATTGTAACTTTTGGCTCTTAACTTTTGGCTCTTCCGTCTCAAAAGGTTGCCGACCCCTGAACTAACCAGACATTTATTTTGTCTTTTTTTTAACACCAGATTTTTATGATCTCCCTTTAAATAAACATATTGCTAATTTTTTCTTTTACCTAAATTTTCCATTCCATCATTCCATAACTCACTGCCTATTTGTCCATGTGTTTTATTATTGTGAGAAACCCTAAATTTGTAGTGAGAAATTCCTAAATGTTTAGTGTGAGAACCCTTGGTATTGTTATTTTGTCCAGAAAACTGGAGACTTTGAGAAACAGCAGGAGCTCGATGACGTGAGGCGAAAATGTCGAGCTCTAGAGGAACAGCTGAGCAGACAGCACGCAGCAGAGAAGCCGTACGAGCAGAAAGAAGAAAGAACAAAGGTCAGTACCCGGTTCCGTACACACCAGCAGACTACAGGACTACAGTTGTAACAGAAGCAGAACTTTTCCTCTACGTGTGTTGAAATATTTATTTGTTATATTTGTTGTCCATTATGTTGTACATAAAAGTTTTGTTGACATTTATATAAAACTCATCTGATTTGGTTTAATATTTGTGAAAGACTTTCTGTTTTCTGCCATTTTAAGAATGAAGACACAATTCGCTGGGAGGAGAGTAAGAAGTGGCAGAGAACTATTGAAAAAATGAAACTTAAAATCAGAGAAAAAGATGTGGAGATAGAGAATCTGAATGGAACCATTAACAGACTGAAGGCCACTCTAGAGAGGTAAGATAGATCTGTATCTGAATGGAACCATTAATAGACTGAAGGCCACTCTAGAGAGGTAAGATAGATCTGTATCTGAATGGAACCATTAACTGACTGAAGGCCGCTCTACTAAGGTAAGATAGATCTGTATCTGAATGGAACCATTAATAGACTGAAGGCCACTTGAGAAAGTTAAGATAGTTCAGTAGTTATAGCAACGGTGGCCAAACTGCGGCTCATGAGCCGCATGGTGCTCTTTCTTCTGTGTTCAGATTGCTGCTAACAACCAATTTATGAATTAAGAACATTGAAATATTTAATGAATTTTTTAATGAAACTTAAAAAATTTACAGAAACAAGGGATTGAAAAAAATTTGAGCTTGATTTAAATTTTAAAATTTGAAGGAAGAGATTGGTATCTGGTTGGTTGGTGATATACACTTTTAAATTTTTGGTTCCGCATTTGGTAAAATCTGCATTTTGAAGTATTAATCATTACTGTCAGGCGTACTATAGTTAGTAACTTATTTTTTTAAAGTTTACATGGCAAAAAGTTGTAGGAAACAATAAAAAGAAGAGAATAAAAGTTTGCTACCAGAATGGGAAGGCGACTTTTCATTTATCGATGGAGACAATAAGCCAAATGCTGCTAGCAAATTACAAAGCAGGCAATTTGAAACGAAACAATTAAAAAGTCATGAAGAGTATCCACTGCAATCTGAATAAAGAAAAAGCAAGCTTGCTGAGTTAAACTGAAATTTCTTCAACATACGGTTAGGCTTAAAACAACTGAAATGTTTAAATCATTAAATTCGATTACACAATAATTTTTAAAAATAAATCACTAAAGCAATTTTTCAGTGGGAGTGGGGTCATGAGCCTTAGTGCTTCGATCCAGCTCTCAACATTTTTTTTAATTACTACAGGTCTGGCTACCCCTGATATATCTGTTCACTTGAATTCTAATGAGTTCATCTGTTGAGATATTCCTGCCACTACACTGCACTAATGTTGAATGTACTCATAAAGTTTCCAACTTTTCTATACCGTAGAAAAAATACATTTCTTACTAGACTTAAACAATCTTATTAAAAGACTTGGAGATCAGACCATGTCAAGTCTGTTGATACTCTCTCATCTTCAAAGTTAGGTTTTAACACAAAAATGTGTTTCCAATTGATCTCAGCTGAGATGAATCTTTTGTTTGATGAAATTAATTTTTTCAAAAAAACCTCCACTGTTCTATTTCTATCCTGTCTATTTCAAACATAAATAGTGTGTGCCAGATCAATATAATTGATTTTTTCCTGTAACTTACAGAGCCATGCATTGATTTTTCTTGTAGGTCAAAGTTCAAAGGTTACTAATTTCCCTTTCCTTCCTTGCTTGTTCTAGCTTGTTATTTCTGGTGTGTTGTGTGTAAGCAGTGAGACAAGTCTACACACAGCATGGTGTTCTTTGAATGTCTTGGACAATTACATGATTTCTGTCAGTACCTGGTGTGTTCTGCATCTGTTTACATAGGCTTGTGTAGATATTCTCTAAGGCCTTGTGCAATATTAAAGTTTACTTTCAGATTATCTTTTAATTAACATGGATCTTATTCATGTCAGCTCTGGTTATTTCTTTTGAGTCAGCATTGAAGGTTCTTTTTAAAATAGATTTTTTAAAAATGAGATGAAAAAATAGGGTAGCTAGAAAAGTGGGCCTTTGTAGGTGTAAAATCTGATGTCGTTATTATTCTATTTAAATTGTTTGGTATGAGACAAGATTCAGTCGTTTGTTGTTAAGCTGAAGTTCTTGTCTCCCCCTGTTGTAAAGAGTACTGTAAATCTTCCTGATTTTGATCTTTTAAAACTATTGTGATAATGATTCTATTTTTAATTTTTAATAAAAATTAATTTGTCAAATAAGTTAGTTCTAGATATTATCATTTTGTTTTATTTAATTTGGTTCCGTTTAACCATTATGTGAATATCTTTTACAGTTATTTATATTTTAAAAATATTTTTGGACAATTGTTGTAAATGATTTCCTTCTTATTTAGAACCAACCGTGAAAAGGAGATTCAGATTCGTCCCTTACAGAAAACATCGTCTCATACGTTAGGAGCAGTGCCACCTAGTGGCAGGTTGGATCATGAGCGAGAGGATCTCAAGACAACTGTTTACAAACAACAGGAAGAAGTTAGTGCCCTTTTCTAGAGTTAACTTTTTGTTTTATTATCCTTCAAACTTGTCCAGTTGGGTAAGAGATTATTTCCAACTTGTCCAGTTGGGTAAGAGATAATTTCAAACTTGTCCAGTTGGGAAAGAGATTATTTCAAACTTGTCCAGTTGGGTAAGAGATTATTTCAAACTTGTCCAGTTGGGTAAGAGATTATTTCAAACTTGTCCAGTTGGGTAAGAGATTATTTCAAACTTGTCCAGTTACATAAATAAAATGTTAAATAACTCGTGGCTGAATCTGCAGTAAAATTTTGATTTAATCTTTGGATTGATGAGTGAAATAAATTCCTCACAGATCCAGACTCTAAAGCGTCAGGCCATGATGAGCCAAGATGCCGCCTTTGCCGAAGTTCAGCTGAGAAACCAACACCTGCGAGAACAGCTGGAACAAATGGAAAGAGCAATGGCCGCCAGACCGCCAGTGAGACACGAGATTTTTTGTTTATGTTATAATTAAATTCTTATTGAATTTTAAGATATGACTTGTTCATGCAATTTTATGTTTTGAACATTTTAACATGGTTTGAACATTTTAACATGGTTTGAACATTTTAACATGGTTTGAAAAGCTTTTTTTTAAAACTCTTGAAAGAAATTGTTATTGTGTTGTAAACCTGATACCAGCAGCTAAAGGTAAAAGTCACTGAGTTATGTTGTCATTGCCAGGATTCTGGTGTGCCTGCCGCTGAATACCAAAAGTTGTTTGTCAAGAACCAGGATTTACAGAGGGAAGTTCTGAGGATGACGGAGGAAAACATGGAGCTGAGATTTGAGGTGGAGGCGTCACGTAAAGACATACCACGACTTAAGGTATGGGTCAGTATTTATTCAGGTTGGATGTCTGACCAGCATCACGTAAAGACACACCACGACTTAAGGTATGGGTCAGCATTTATTCTGGTTGGATGTCTGACCAGCATCACGTAAAGACATACCACGACTTAAAGTATGGGTCAGCATTTATTCTGGTTGGATGTCTGACCAGCATCACGTAAAGACATACCACGACTTAAGGTATGGGTCAGCATTTATTCTGGTTGGATGTCTGACCAGCATCACGTAAAGACATACCAGGACTTAAGGTATGGGTCAGCATTTATTCTGGTTGGGTGTCTGACCAGACTTCAACAATGGGAATAAAAGTCTGATGTTTTGGAAGTATTCTTACTTCAGTTATCTACAATAATCAACTCAAAAACATTGGTTCTATATCCTCAATATCAAAAGTTTTATCATAATTCATTCCTTTGAGGAAAAAGATCAAATTTGAGCTCAATCTAGATATTCTGACCCACAGGAAAGAGTTGAAGACCTCCAGAGTTATGTGGAAGCTCTCAAGTTTGAGAATGGCCAGCTGGCCGGGGACTCGGCTCGCTCCAGTTTGTCAAGTATTAAAAGAGTGAGTTGTTGTTTGCTAATGTTAGACATCAGGACCTGTTGTTGTTTGCTAATGTTAGACATCAGGACCTGTTGTTGTTGTTTGCTAATGTTAGACATCAGGACCTGGAGTTGTTGTTTGCTAATGTTAGACATCAGGACCTGGTGTTGTTGTTTGCTAATGTTAGACATCAGGACCTGGAGTTGTTGTTTGCTAATGTTAGACATCAGGACCTGCAGTTGTTTGTTTGCTAATGTTAGACATCAGGACCCGGTGTTGTTGTTTGCTAATGTAAAAATCAGGACCTGGTGTTGTTGTTTGCTAATGTTAGACATCAGGACCTGGTGTTGTTGTTTGCTAATGTTAGACATCAGGACCTGCAGTTGTTTGTTTGCTAATGTTAGACATCATAAGACTTGATGTGGGCTGGAAGTTGAAGGGTTGTCCCATACAGTAAAGTGTCACAGAAAGACAAAAATACCCAGCTACAGCCTCTGCAATGCAGACATAGCATGACTCTACCCAAGCAAATGGTGAAGTGGGTTGATCTAGATAAGTGATCATTTCTGGAACTTCAACATTTTAAATGTGGATCAGCCAGGGGCGACAACTCTTTTTTTTAAAATAATGACTTGTTTGATTTTTGAGTTGTCCTCCTCTTATCTTCCATTGCCCTGACAATAAACCATGCGATGCTCTAAACTTGATGATGTGCTCCCCTCTGACATTAAACACACATTTAGTCAATTCTAGAGAAAGTGCACCGATGCTGTCTTAAGTTAATTGTAGCACAAGAAATGGTGTAGGACGAAGTACATGACAAAAACTTGAACACTCTTGCAATCATGGTGTTCACCTCATGCTATGCCGTTAAAATAATCCTAAGTTACAACTTTTCAAATGTTGATTTCAGATTGGAGAGAGTGGTAAGAGCCAGCGAGAGTTAGAGAAGACGATAGCTCTCCTCAAGAAGGTGGTGGAAAGGGTCCAGGCAGAGAATACAGCGTTGAAGAAAGCCCCAGGTGTGATGAGTCAGGAGCAGATGAACTTGTTGAAACGGGAAAATGATGGCCTCAAGGTAAAACAGTCTTAACATCCTGTGTGATGTGTGGATGAATTAGTAGATAGATGACATGCAAGCAGGGTATGTATGAGCCTGACAAGACGTCACAAAACAACTGCGTTGTCAGGCTCATACCTACCCTGTTAGCATGTCATCTATCAACTTATCTAAAAGCCTGATTGCAGTCTCACCCACGTTTTGTGGATGACTGAGCTGGTCTGTAAAATGGCCTTAGTGACTTAGTGTCGAAGACTCAAAACATTTCGTTAGATCAACAATACATGTAAATAAATAAACAACAGAGATATTTTATCAACAATGTTAGTCTTACATGACACAAGAGTGCTGAGACAGATTGTTTTGTTATTTTGTCCCCAGCACCAGATGGAAGAGATGAGACAAGCCATGGGTCTTGAGCTGAGTGACAGGTACACAGCACAACAGAAGGGCACGGCCAAGATGGTGACTGACTTTGAAAAGATGAGGAAAGAATTGGCCAAAGTAAAATAATTGTTGTGTCTGAAAAGTATTTATTAGCTGGACAGAAATAATTTAATGTATATAAAATAAAACAATGGTGGTGTTGTTTTTGGTCTGCTTTCAGCAAATACCATTTGGAAAGTTTAGAATTTTTAAAAAAATTATTTTTTTTTGTTATGCTAATGAGTTCAATTTTTTTTTATTTTTTTTTCAAAGATTTCATCACCACATTTTTGTTACACTAAGTTTGATACTACATGTAATGTAATCACCTGGGATGGAAAAGAAAATTTTGATTCAAAATTATTGGAGAACTTAATGGAAAACAACATTTGTACAATCTTGAAAACTTTTGATTTTGTCTTAAAGATTTTAAAATATTTTTAAATAACCAGGTTACTGATACATTTTTTAAAGGAAAAAGATGAAAATGAAAAGCTGAGAATGAAGATCCGGACACTGGAGGTGCAGGGGGAACACCAGGATAAAGAATTGAGGACCACTAAGACCAAGCTGGAGGTGGAGGCAGCCAAGAAACCAAGTCTGGCAACTCTTGACTCACAGGGCTGGAAGTCTGCCGTACAGACCAGGATGTACGAGGAGAAGATCAAAGCTATGGAGATTGACCTGGACAAGAAGGTACGTGCAAGATTTACTTTACCTGGACAAGTAGGTATATGCAAGCTTTACTTTACCTGGACTAGAAGGTATGAGCAAGCTTTACTTTACCTAGACAAGAAGGTACGTGCACGCTTTACTTTACCTGGACTAGAAGGTATGAGCAAGCTTTACTTTACCTAGACAAGAAGGTATGTGCAAGCTTTACTTTACCTGGACAACAAGGTACGTTGAAGATTTACTTTAAATTGACCTTGACAAGAAGGTATGTGCAAGGTTTACTTAAATTGACCCTGACAAGAATTTACCATCCAGATTTCCTTTAAAATGTTTTATTAATTGAACTAAATTACAATTTCAATGACCCACACGCAAACATAGTTGTGGCTTCTAGTGAGATTATACACACAAACATAGTTGTGGCTTCTAGTGAGATTATACACACAAACATAGTTGTGGCTTCTAGTGAGATTATACACACAAACATAGTTGTGGCTTCTAGTGAGATTATACACACAAACATAGTTGTGGCTTCTAGTGAGATTATACACACAAACATAGTTGTGGCTTCTAGTGAGATTATACACACAAACATAGTTGTGGCTTCTAGTGAGATTATACACACAAACATAGTTGTGGCTTCTAGTGAGATTATACACACAAACATAGTTGTGGCTTCTAGTGAGATTATACACACAAACATAGTTGTGGCTTCTAGTGAGATTATACACACAAACATAGTTGTGGCTTCTAGTGAGATTATACACACAAATATGATAGTTGTGGCTTCTAGTGAGATTATACACACAAACATAGTTGTGGCTTCTAGTGAGATTACACACACAAACATAGTTGTGGCTTCTAGTGAGATTACACACACAAACATAGTTGTGGCTTCTAGTGAGATTACACACACAAACATAGTTGTGGCTTCTAGTGAGATTATACACACAAACATAGTTGTGGCTTCTAGTGGGATTATACACACAAACATAGTTGTGGCTTCTAGTGGGATTATACACACAAACATAGTTGTGGCTTCTAGTGAGATTACACACACAAACATAGTTGTGGCTTCTAGTGATATTATACACACAAACATAGTTGTGGCTTCTAGTGAGATTACACACACAAACATAGTTGTGGCTTCTAGTGAGATTACACACACAAACATAGTTGTGGCTTCTAGTGAGATTACACACACAAACATAGTTGTGGCTTCTAGTGAGATTACACACACAAACATAGTTGTGGCTGCTAGTGAGATTACACACACAAACATAGTTGTGGCTTCTAGTGAGATTATACACACAAACATAGTTGTGGCTTCTAGTGGGATTATACACACAAACATAGTTGTAGCTTCTAGTGAGATTTCTTTATTTTCAGTTACATGTAATATCATTATTTTATTTTTATAGTATTAATATTGTGGATTATATTATTTATAATAGCTTAATAATCAATCTTAAATTTACTTTGTCAAACTATTCCAGTCATTTTTTAAAGATGATTTACTTTCTGATAAGAGTTTCAACTAAAAAAATGTTCCTACAACTTTGACACTTTCCTGTATTTTGTTCAGGGCAAACAAGTGAAAGATAATAAAACATTGCTGAGAGATGCAGCAGAGAGGGAGCAGAACTTGATCAGGGAGAAGGACGATCTACTGCAGAAGGTAAAGAAACTTAAGTGATGGTGGATTGTTGCATAGTTTACACATGTATCTTATGTCAAGTTTACACATGTATCTTATGTCCAGTTTACACATGTATCTTATGTCCAGTTTACACATGTATCTTATGTCCAGTTTACACATGTATCTTATGTCCAGTTTACACATGCGTCTTATGTCCAGTTTACACATGTATCTTACATCCAGTTTACACATGCGTCTTATGTCCAGTTTACACATGTATCTTATGTCCAGTTTACACATGTATCTTATGTCCAGTTTACACATGTATCTTACATCCAGTTTACACATGCGTCTTATGTCCAGTTTACACATGTATCTTATGTCCAGTTTACACATGTATCTTATGTCCAGTTTACACATGTATCTTATGTCCAGTTTACACATGTATCTTATGTCCAGTTTACACATGTATCTTATGTCCAGTTTACACATGTATCTTATGTCCAGTTTACACATGTATCTTATGTCCAGTTTACACATGTATCTTATGTCCAGTTTACACATGTATCTTATGTCCAGTTTACACATGTATCTTATGTCCAGATTACACATATATCTTATGTCCAGTTTACACATGTATCTTATGTCCAGTTTACACATGTATCTTATGTTCAGTTTACACATGTATCTTATGTCCAGTTTACACATGTATCTTATGTCCAGTTTACACATGTATCTTATGTCCAGTTTACACATGTATCTTATGTCCAGTTTACACATGTATCTTATGTCCAGTTTACACATGTATCTTATGTCCAGTTTACACATGTATCTTATGTCCAGTTTACACATGTATCTTATGTCCAGTTTACACATGTATCTTATGTCCAGTTTACACATGTATCTTATGTCCAGTTTACACATGTATCTTATGTCCAGTTTACACATGTATCTTACATCCAGTTTACACATGCGTCTTATGTCCAGTTTACACATGTATCTTATGTCCAGTTTACACATGTATCTTATGTCCAGTTTACACATGTATCTTATGTCCAGTTTACACATGTATCTTATGTCCAGTTTACACATGTATCTTATGTTCAGTTTACACATGTATCTTATGTCCAGTTTACACATGTATCTTATGTCCAGTTTACACATGTATCTTATGATCAGTTTACACATGTATCTTATGTCCAGTTTACACATGTATCTTATGTCCAGTTTACACATGTATCTTATGTCCAGTTTACACATGTATCTTACATCCAGTTTACACCTGTATCTTATGTCCAGTTTACACATGTATCTTACGTCCAGTTTACACATGTATCTTATGTCCAGTTTACACATGTATCTTATGTCCAGTTTACACATGTATCTTATGTCCAGTTTACACATGTATCTTATGTCCAGTTTACACATGTATGTTATGTCCAGTTTACACATGTATCTTATGTCCAGTTTACACATGTATCTTATGTCCAGTTTACACATGTATCTTATGTCCAGTTTACACATGTATCTTATGTCCAGTTTACACATGTATCTTATGTCCAGTTTACACATGTATCTTATGTCCAGTTTAAACATGTATCTTATGTCCAGTTTACACATGTATCTTATGTCCAGTTTACACATGTATCTTATGTCCAGTTTACACATGTATCTTATGTCCAGACTACACATGTATCTTATGTCCAGTTTACACATGTATCTTATGTCCAGTTTACACATGTATCTTACATCCAGTTTACACCTGTATGTTATGTCCAGTTTACACATGTATCTTATGTCCAGTTTACACATGTATCTTACGTCCAGTTTACACATGTATCTTATGTCCAGTTTACACCTGTATCTTATGTCCAGTTTACACATGTATCTTATGTCCAGTTTACACCTGTATCTTATGTCCAGTTTACACATGTATCTTATGTCCAGTTTACACATGTATCTTATGTCCAGTTTACACATGTATCTTATGTCCAGTTTACACATGTATCTTATGTTCAGTTTACACATGTATCTTATGTCCAGTTTACACATGTATCTTATGTCCAGTTTACACATGTATCTTATGTCCAGTTTACACATGTATCTTATGTCCAGTTTACACATGTATCTTATGTCCAGTTTACACATGTATCTTATGTCCAGTTTACACATGTATCTTACATCCAGTTTACACATGTATCTTATGTCCAGTTTACACCTGTATCTTATGTCCAGTTTACACATGTATCTTATGTCCAGTTTACACCTGTATCTTATGTCCAGTTTACACATGTATCTTATGTCCATTATACACATGTATCTTATGTCCAGTTTACACATGTATCTTATGTCCAGTTTACACATGTATCTTATGTCCAGTTTACACATGTATCTTATGTCCAGTTTACACATGTATCTTATGTCCAGTTTACACATGTATCTTATGTCCAGTTTACACATGTATCTTATGTCCAGTTTACACATATATCTTATGTCCAGTTTACACCTGTATCTTATGTCCAGTTTACACATGTATCTTATGTCCAGATTACACATATATCTTATGTCCAGTTTACACATGTATCTTATGTTCAGTTTACACATGTATCTTATGTCCAGTTTACACATGTATCTTATGTTCAGTTTACACATGTATCTTATGTCCAGTTTACACATGTATCTTATGTCCAGTTTACACATGTATCTTATGTCCAGTTTACACATATATCTTATGTCCAGTTTACACTTGTATCTTATGTCCAGTTTACACATGTATCTTATGTCCAGATTACACATATATCTTATGTCCAGTTTACACATGTATCTTATGTCCAGTTTACACATGTATCTTATGTCCAGTTTACACATGTATCTTATGTTCAGTTTACACATGTATCTTATGTCCAGTTTACACATGTATCTTATGTCCAGTTTACACATGTATCTTATGTCCAGTTTACTTATGTATGTCATGCACAGTTTTCACATGCCTTTTACCAGTGTGTTGAGTCAAAGATGAAATGACTTTGAGAACTTTTGAAAAATGGACATCGGATGGGTCAACCAATTGTAGATAGCTAAATCAGACATTTGGTATTTGAACAATCTTATCCATTACAAATACTCCCATAAAGAATATTATTGCGTCCTACGCTTATCCAACATATCAAGCTCAGGTTGAATTGAATTTATATTAATTTTTTTAAAGTTATTTGAACTGTTATATTTTGTTTGGATCAATTACTTAAACCCTGGTTAACTATATTTTATGGTGTCCCTGTAACACTATATTAATATCATCCATATAAAATTAAAGAGTTTTTGGTTTTATAAAACAGTAATGATTTAATTGGAACCAACTGTTTAGTAATTGGTGTTAGTATCATCAATTTGGTTTTGTATGTTATTGAAATAGACAAAACTTGCTCAAGTTGGAAGTCCTGGGGGCAACTCAATTCAACAAAATCTGACCAATTTAATACAGAATTACGGAGAAAATGAAATATAGCTTGACCAACTTAACACAGAATTACAGAGAAAAAGGAAATATAGCTTGACCAACTTAACACAGAATTACAGAGAAAAAGGAAATATAGCTTGACCAACTTAACACAGAATTACAGAGAAAAGGGAAATATAGCTTGACCAACTTAACACAGAATTACAGAGAAAAAGGAATATAGCTTGACCAACTTAACACAGAATTACAGAGAAAAAGGAAATATAGCTTGACCAACTTAACACAGAATTACAGAGAAAAAGGAAATATAGCTTGACCAACTTAACACAGAATTACAGAGAAAAAGGAAATATAGCTTGACCAACTTAACACAGAATTACAGAGAAAAAGGAATATAGCTTGACCAACTTAATACAGAATTACAGAGAAAAAGGAATATAGTTTGACCAACTTAACACAGAATTACAGAGAAAAAGGAATATAGCTTGACCAACTTAACACAGAATTACAGAGAAAAAGGAATATAGCTTGACCAACTTAACACAGAATTACAGAGAAAAAGGAATATAGCTTGACCAACTTAACACAGAATTGCAGAGAAAAAGGAAATATAGCTTGACCAACTTAACACAGAATTACAGAGAAAAAGGAAATATAGCTTGACCAACTTAACACAGAATTACAGAGAAAAAGGAAATATAGCTTGACCAACTTAACACAGAATTACAGAGAAAAAGGAAATATAGCTTGACCAACTTAACACAGAATACAGAGAAAAAGGAAATATAGCTTGACCAACTTAACACAGAATTACAGAGAAAAAGGAAATATAGCTTGACCAACTTAACAGAGAATTACAGAGAAAAAGGAATATAGCTTGACCAACTTAACACAGAATTACAGAGAAAAAGGAAATATAGCTTGTCCAACTTAACACAGAATTACAGAGAAAAGGGAAATATAGCTTGACCAACTTAACACAGAATTACAGAGAAAAAGGAAATATAGCTTGACCAACTTAACACAGAATTACAGAGAAAAAGGAAATATAGCTTGACCAACTTAACACAGAATTACAGAGAAAAAGGAAATATAGCTTGACCAACTTAACAGAGAATTACAGAGAAAAAGGAATATAGCTTGACCAACTTAACACAGAATTACAGAGAAAAAGGAAATATAGCTTGACCAACTTAACACAGAATTACAGAGAAAAAGGAAATATAGCTTGACCAACTTAACACAGAATTACAGAGAAAAAGGAAATATAGCTTGGCCAACTTAACACAGAATTACAGAGAAAAGGGAATATAGCTTGACCAACTTAACACAGAATTACAGAGAAAAAGGAAATATAGCTTGACCAACTTAACACAGAATTACAGAGAAAAAGGAAATATAGCTTGACCAACTTAACACAGAATTACAGAGAAAAAGGAAATATAGCTTGACCAACTTAACACAGAATTACAGAGAAAAAGGAAATATAGCTTGACCAACTTAACACAGAATTACAGAGAAAAAGGAAATATAGCTTGACCAACTTAACACAGAATTACAGAGAAAAAGGAAATATAGCTTGACCAACTTAACAGAGAATTACAGAGAAAAAGGAATATAGCTTGACCAACTTAACACAGAATTACAGAGAAAAAGGAGATATAGCTTGACCAACTTAACACAGAATTACAGAGAAAAAGGAAATATAGCTTGACCAACTTAACACAGAATTACAGAGAAAAAGGAAATATAGCTTGACCAACTTAACACAGAATTACAGAGAAAAAGGAATATAGCTTGACCAACTTAATACAGAATTACAGAGAAAAAGGAATATAGTTTGACCAACTTAACACAGAATTACAGAGAAAAAGGAATATAGCTTGATAAACTTAACACAGAATTACAGAGAAAAAGGAATATAGCTTGACCAACTTAACACAGAATTACAGAGAAAAAGGAAATATAGCTTGACCAACTTAACACAGAATTACAGAGAAAAAGGAAATATAGCTTGACCAACTTAACACAGAATTACAGAGAAAAAGGAAATATAGCTTGACCAACTTAACACAGAATTACAGAGAAAAAGGAAATATACCTTGACCAACTTAACACAGAATTACAGAGAAAAAGGAAATATAGCTTGACCAACTTAACACAGAATTACAGAGAAAAAGGAAATATAGCTTGACCAACTTAACACAGAATTACAGAGAAAAAGGAAATACAGCTTGACCAACTTAACACAGAATTACAGAGAAAAAGGAAATATAGCTTGACCAACTTAACACAGAATTACAGAGAAAAAGGAAATATAGCTTGACCAACATAACACAGAATTACAGAGAAAAAGGAATATAGCTTGACCAACTTAACACAGAATTACAGAGAAAAAGGAAATATAGCTTGTCCAACTTAACACAGAATTACAGAGAAAAGGGAAATATAGCTTGACCAACTTAACACAGAATTACAGAGAAAAAGGAAATATAGCTTGACCAACTTAACACAGAATTACAGAGAAAAAGGAAATATAGCTTGACCAACTTAACACAGAATTACAGAGAAAAAGTAAATATAGCTTGACCAACTTAACACAGAATTACAGAGAAAAAGGAAATATAGCTTGACCAACTTAACACAGAATTACAGAGAAAAAGGAATATAGCTTGACCAACTTAACACAGAATTACAGAGAAAATGGAATATAGCTTGACCAACTTAACACAGAAGTACAGAGAAAATGGAAATATAGCTTGACCAACTTAACACAGAATTACAGAGAAAAAGGAAATATAGCTTGACCAACTTAACACAGAATTACAGAGAAAATGGAATATAGCTTGACCAACTTGACACAGAATTACAGAGAAAAAGGAAATATAGCTTGACCAACTTAACGGAGAATTACAGAGAAAAAGGAATATAGCTTGACCAACTTAACACAGAATTACAGAGAAAAAGGAAATATAGCTTGACCAACTTAACAGAGAATTACAGAGAAAAAGGAATATAGCTTGACCAACTTAACACAGAATTACAGAGAAAAAGGAAATATAGCTTGACCAACTTAACACAGAATTACAGAGAAAAAGGAAATATAGCTTGACCAACTTAACACAGAATTACAGAGAAAAAGGAAATATAGCTTGACCAACTTAACAGAGAATTACAGAGAAAAAGGAATATAGCTTGACCAACTTAACACAGAATTACAGAGAAAAAGGAAATATAGCTTGACCAACTTAACACAGAATTACAGAGAAAAAGGAAATATAGCTTGACCAACTTAACACAGAATTACAGAGAAAAAGGAATATAGCTTGACCAACTTAACACAGAATTACAGAGAAAATGGAATATAGCTTGACCAACTTAACACAGAATTACAGAGATAAAAGGAAATATAGCTTGACCAACTTAACACAGAATTACAGAGAAAAAGGAAATATAGCTTGACCAACTTAACACAGAATTACAGAGAAAAAGGAAATATAGCTTGACCAACTTAACACAGAATTACAGAGAAAAAGGAATATAGCTTGACCAACTTAACACAGAATTACAGAGAAAATGGAATATAGCTTGACCAACTTAACACAGAATTACAGAGAAAATGGAAATATAGCTTGACCAACTTAACACAGAATTACAGAGAAAAAGGAAATATAGCTTGACCAACTTAACACAGAATTACAGAGAAAAAGGAAATATAGCTTGACCAACTTAACACAGAATTACAGAGAAAAAGGAAATATAGCTTGACCAACTTAACACAGAATTACAGAGAAAAAGGAAATATAGCTTGAAAATATATTGCACCACTTGCATCAACTGATTTATTAAATTATTTCTCTTCACAGATTGCCATCCTGGAAAGATTTCCTTCTGGCAGTGGAGCTGTTGACAGTAACCTCATGAAAGATTACCAACAGAGCAGGTAAAATACATGGAGTAATACTGGTATAACCAACAGAGCAGGTAAAATACATGGAGTAATACTGGTAATACCAACAGAGCAGGTAAAATACATGGAGTAATACTGGTAATACCAACAGAGCAGGTAAAATACATGGAGTAATACTGGTAATACCAACAGAGCAGGTAAAATACATGCAGTAATACTGGTAATACCAACAGAGCGGGTAAAATACATGGAGTCTATAAATACTGGTAAACTTACAAATATAGCCACATGGCATTTAATCAGGTATACTGCATCTTTAAAATAATAGTGATGAAAATTTTTCTCTTTTAAGAAGGTTTAAGAAAAGTGCCGTCTTTACTCAGGGACGCTGTGGTCGAGTGGCAGCGCGCTCGACTGGCGTACCGATGGTCACGGGTTCGAAACCATGTCAAGGCAAGGATTTGTTCCCGGGGCCTAGGGTGTCCCTGAGTCACCCAGCTCCGAATGGGTACCTAACACTAGTTAGGCGGCTGGGTAATGCGTGGAACCCACAAAGCCGTGGCCTGTGAACGCATCACTTGCCAACAGATCATCCGGTCTGTGGACGCAATTATCTTCTGCATAGTCTGTATTGATAAGATAAGATACTTTTTTTACATTTATTTTGAACTGTTTTTATTTCTATATTCATAAATCTATCTTTTTTAGAGTGCGAATTGATCGTCTTGAAAATGAGAAAAAAGAGCTCCTCAATGAACTCCGTGTGGCTAGACAGCAGTCTTCAGGGACCGGTGAACCTCCACAAGTAGGTTGTCTGTAATATTTGGAAAACATTATTATTTTTATGTTTGTTGTCATAATTTGCATTGTCAAAGAAATATGTGGTTATATTTGTATATCATATTGAGAAAACAGTTGTCATATTTTTTTAATTAAATGCTTAAAATGCTGTATATAACAATGTAATGCTATATATAACAATGTAATGCTATATATAACAATATGCTGTATATAACAATATAATGCTATATATAACAATATAATGCTATATATAACAATATAATGCTGTATATAACAATATAATGCTATATATAACAATATAATGCTGTATATAACAATATAATGCTATATATAACAATGTAATGCTATATATAACAATGTAATGCTATATATAACAATGTAATGCTATATATAACAATGTAATGCTATATATAACAATGTAATGCTATATATAACAATATAATGCTATATATAACAATATAATGCTATATATAACAATATAATGCTGTATATAACAATATAATGCTATATATAACAATGTAATGCTATATATAACAATATAATACTATATATAACAATATAATGCTATATATAACAATGTAATGCTATATATAACAATGTAATGCTATATATAACAATATAATGCTGTATATAACAATGTAATGCTATATATAACAATGTAATGCTATATATAACAATATGCTGTATATAACAATATAATGCTATATATAACAATATAATGCTATATATAACAATATAATGCTATATATAACAATGTAATGCTGTATATAACAATATAATGCTATATATAACAATATAATGCTGTATATAACAATATAATGCTATATATAACAATGTAATGCTATATATAACAATGTAATGCTATATATAACAATTTAATGCTATATATAACAATGTAATGCTATATATAACAATGTAATGCTATATATAACAATATAATGCTATATATAACAATATAATGCTATATATAACAATATAATGCTGTATATAACAATATAATGCTATATATAACAATGTAATGCTATATATAACAATATAATACTATATATAACAATATAATGCTATATATAACAATGTAATGCTATATATAACAATGTAATGCTATATATAACAATATAATGCTGTATATAACAATGTAATGCTATATATAACAATATAATGCTATATATAACAATATAATGCTGTATATAACAATATAATGCTATATATAACAATATAATGCTATATATAACAATATAATGCTATATATAACAATATAATGCTATATATAACAATATAATGCTATATATAACAATGTAATGCTATATATAACAATATAATGCTATATATAACAATATAATGCTGTATATAACAATATAATGCTGTATATAACAATATAATGCTGTATATAACAATATAATGCTATATATAACAATATAATGCTGTATATAACAATATAATGCTGTATATAACAATATAATTCTGTATATAACAATATAATGCTGTATATAACAATATAATTCTGTATATAACAATATAATGCTATATATAATGTTCATATCTACCATAAATTGGCACATCTTTAAACTTGACTTCATCCATTTTTTTTTAAATTGTAAATCTTGAATATTTTTATTCCATTCCATTAGATTACTGATGACATTTTAACCAAAGCCAGCAACTACGACAGATTAACAAGAGAAAATATTGAAATTCATATGGAACTGAAGTCAGTGGAACTTGAGAAGGAAAAGCTGAAAAGAGAAGTTGACAAGGTATTGTATTAAATGAGTTAAACTCTTCTTAAATATCATGATGAAAATAACTTAGTAGATATTTGCTTTAATATTTATAAGAATACAGTGGGACCCGCTTAAGTCGACGGCCTTGGGGTATGAAAAATGGCGCCGAGATAACCGATCACCGAGTTAAACGAAAACCAATATGGCGGCAAAATATTAACATGCGCTTGAAATTTCTTTATAATAACATACATGATGTGGTTTAATTAGTGATGGGACAATTAATCGGAATCGTATCGGAATATCGGGACCCTAATATTTCTTCACTATTTCCTAAGGTTGTTAAGACCGTTCATTTTTAAGGACCGTTTAAATATAACGTAATGGGGGTGAGACTGCAATCAATTTAAATAATTTAAATATAACCCAGGGTTCCCACTCAGTCGGGAATTCTTAAAATAATTTTCCCGGTCTTGAGAGTTGTGAAATATTTGGGAAAAGTTATGACTAGTCGGGAATTTATATATATATATATATATTTTTGCCGAAGTAAATGACTTTGGCTACGTCTCTGTGGTCATGTTTCGATTCAATTTAATTTTTTATAAAAGTTACCAGTTTATAATTGTCTGCACATGCGTTAAAGGTCAAATTTTTCGCCTCGCCTCATTGTGCGTGTTTGCAATGCCTGTCAAATCGGCGAATTAAAAAAAAATAAACATATCAATAAAATGGTAATTTTAAGTTTAATGCTTTTGACGTGCAGGATATCTGTCACTATGAGACCGCACTCGAATTTCCTCCATCAATCAAATGATACGTGTAACTTGTAATATAAATAGTAACAAATGCGGCCTTGACCTTATCAGAATTCGACCTACAACAGTGATGACGTGTATATTATATATCTATTAGAATATAAAGAAAATGATTTGATTTCACCGTCACGCGCATGTTAGTCACAGTCACGTATCTTACTGGTAACAAAGCAACAACAAACTTTTAAAAGAATAATAATTTTTTATTTAATTATATAAAAACCACCGTCGATTCTCCATACAAACCTTTATTTTCTTTTCTAAAGATATTCGTTTATCTTAAAAAATAAAATGATTAATGCATCAGAAAATGAATTAAGTTTAATAATAATATAACATGCGCAGCGAAATAATGACGGATTAAAGAACCACTAACGCGATATAAGAGTACCTCTGGTGAATACATACTCAACAAACGGAATCATATTCATATTGAAAGTAAAAACATCCTGTAATTTTTATTGAAATCTCGTAGAATCACACAATAGCCGGAAGTCTCGAAGAAATTGACATGTCAACACTGTTTTGAACTAAAAATGCCAAATTGCATTGCTAGGCGAACAGATGGGGATCGAGCTAACCGACATTATGTTGCAAATTTGGCACTCTTTTGTGCTCGAAATATTAGGGCTTGGCGACTTTTAAAAATCGAATTAACCGATGAAAAAATGCAAAGACAAAGAGAGAAGTTGGTGGTTCCAAAAAAAACGCCGACTTAATAGAGCTGACGAGTTAACCGGGCTCGAGTTAAGTGGGCCCCATTGTATTTATAAACCAAATATTCAACTATGAACATTTTTATCGTTAAGAAAGGATACATCTTCTTGATATGTTAAATGATAAGTCTAACCACAACATATTTGACTTTTCAAGAAGCTTCTTAAACATCTGATTGGATATTTAGTTATTGTTTCCCATACACTCAATAACTACTGAAATCTGAACTTTTATTTTCTTTATATATCTCAGCTGAAGAAAGAACTGAGTAATTTTGGCCCAGATTTTTTTGAAGAAATCGAAGACCTCAAGTACAACTACAAACAGAGTGTCCAGAGAAATGTTTTGTTGGAGGAGAAGTTGAAGCAGGTGTCACAGCAGTTTGGTGTGTCCCTGGACATCCCTGGACTTTAGCTGCGGCAGACTTTAGATATTGAAATGTATTCAGTGTAAATAGTTGAACTGCCATTGAATGGACTACTCAAGCCATGTGCATGAATCTTTATAAATTATTCAACTGAGTATCAAGTTAGGTCTAGTTTATTTAGTGTTTTGTTTTGGATATTAAAAATATATAAAATATTTATTTTAATCTGAAAGAAGGTTCCATTTTTTGCATAAGGTAAGAATTGTTTTAATTCAAACAAATATCTGTATAAATTTGATTAGTCTTGACCGTGTAAAAACTGACACTACAATTTTCTGTTACGTTTTATATCTGGTGAAATTGGGGGTCACGCACCTTAAAGTACTTAGTTACTAATTTATATGTAAATAATTTTCCACACCAATTTTTAATTAATTTAATGTAATCTTATAAAGTAGGCTCCAAATTTATTGAGGAGCAAACATGCATTTCTGTGATACCATGTTTGTAAATATTTATTATGCTGATGCTAATTTTCTTTAAAAACATTGTCTCATTACCTTCACTAAATACTTAAGCTAGTTACGTTGTCAAAGCATATGACAAAGTTTTAAGAGCATTCAGCTTTTGAGACTGATATAAAATCTGTTCTCTTTTATCAAAAATGAAAAGATTAAATTCTAGCAGTAATACATCATTGAAGTCTAAATGGTTCAGGGTATATGTCACAAGAATGGGGTACTTTTATCTCAGTGTTTTTCTACCACGAATAATTGTTGAATTTCAATTTTTTTTCAATTGAATTTATATAGATTTAACTCAAGTTAACTATTATTTGAGTTAATCTTTTGGAATTCATTTGGAAGAGGTAATTTTTGAGACTAAGATCATAAACGGGAATAATTTACTAACAACTTAAGTACCCCAATTTTTGTCTAAAAGGCTAATGATGAGGAATTAAAATGACATGCAAATCTTACATAAAATTAATTAATTCGTTAATTTTGTTTTTTACTTCAGTTTCAATTTTATTGACTTTACCGTGTCGGTCATACAAAAACTTTAATTAGTCTAAACTTTTATTATATGCCTTTATTGTATTTGTTGAGTCAAGGCTCCGTCCATTCATGAAATGTTTAATAAATTATGTTTTTCAAATATCTTTCTGTTGTTTCATCTTCTTTAAATTTTGTAGTATTCATTGAAACACTCCCATTGTTGATTGCTCTGTATGTATAAAACAAAGAAAGGACAATTGTATCAACTACTGTATGGTGTCAGGGATATAACCATAAACTATTATTATTATAATGATGATGATGAGGTATACACACAGATTCTTGGAATTAGAAGTTGCCTAATAACAAGATCACCTCTTTATTACAACACTTATCAAAGTACACTTATTGAAGAATATTGTCCTAGAATTTAAAATGATTCATATAAGTATAAAAATAATAATTTGAGAACTTATATAGCGCTGTAGCTCTCTGATTGTATTTGGGCTCACTGCACTTTAGTTAAAAATAGAGACACATATTTTTTAATGCATTCAATTTCAAATATTCATGTCCTAATTAAACAAAAAATATAATGACAATACAGTACACATAAGATATGTTTATTAGTATGGGGATATGTTTCAGCTGATGAATATCAAATTGATATTCCTCTCTATATGTGTATGTTCATAGAATTACTTTAGGTCATCACATAAATCACTAATTCTACGCTTGTGCCATGAG